>LPNX010191026.1:314519-364970 GCA_001517045.1 Pseudotsuga menziesii
TTTACCAACTGCCTCTGCATCCTTCAAGGTCTCCTGAAGCCACTTAGGCTTCCTCTTCCTTGAAGGCTGCTCCTCCTCATCTGAGGAAGTCCTTGTACCTGAAGGTCCAAAACCCCGAGGACCAGTAACTGAAGATCCTGTGCCTGCCGATGCTGTCACCTGAGGACGCAAACCTGTACCTGTCCCAGACACTGTCCCTGAAGAGTCTGCCACCTGAATCACTGAATTAGTAGATGCAGTACCTGTACCTTGTGATCCTGCCCCTCCAGAAACCTGTGGACCTGTAAGCTGTATCGAAGAAGCCTGCACTAACTGAGGTGTGGGGGCTGAAGTCTCCCCTTGCTCTAACTCTCTGGACTTCCGGAAGGCTCTCTCCTCATCAAACTTTACTTCCCGGCGGACAACAACTTTCCGCGAGCAAGGTAAGTAAATCCGATAAGCCTTCGAAGTCTCATCATATCCCACAAAGATGCCTCTCTCTGCAGTGGGATCAAACTTCGTCCTCTTCTCAGAAGGGACGTGAGAGTAAGTCATCGAGCCAAATATACGAAAGTGGCTGACCTCAGGCTTCTTGCCCGAATACATCTCCTTAGGAGTCTTGCTCCCCACTGCCCTGTGAGGACTCCTGTTCTGCAGATAAATTGCAGTACTACATGCCTCAGCCCAAAGAAAGAAAGGTAGTCCCTGATCATGGAGCATCGCCCTGGCTGCCCCCACAATAGACCTGTTCTTCCTCTCAGCGACTCCGTTCTGCTCAGGAGTATAAGAAACCGTCAGCTGTCTCTGTATCCCCTCCTGCCTGCAGTAAGCATCGAACTCCTTGGAGGTGAACTCACCCCCATTGTTCGATCTCAACATCTGGATCTGTCTACCTGTCTGCTTCTCCACAAGGGCTTTGAACCCTTGGAAGACTCTCAATACAAGCTCGGACTTCTTGCTCCTCAAGAAGTAGATCCAGGTCTTCCTGGAGTAGTCATCTATGAAACTGATGTAATACTCAAAGCCTGTCAAAGAACGTGAAGGCATAGGACCGCAAATATCAGAATGGATCAAATCAAGCACCCCGGCAGCTCTCGTGTCACTGCTCGGAAAAGCAGTCTTGGTGTACTTTCCCAAAGCACACCCTCTGCACACATCCTCCTGCTCAGTGCTGAACTCTGGTAAACCTGTAACCATGCTCCTCAGCAATCTAAGAGCTGGGTGATGTAAGTGGGCCATCCTCCGATGCCAAAGCTCACAAAGCTCGCTGCTGCTGCTATGTGCCAAAGCACACTGTGGCTGAAATAATAGCTTGTACTTCTTTCCACACCTGACCCCGATGTCCATGGCACTGGACATACCTGCAGCCTTGGGATATACCTGTACTCTCCCATCCGAAAAGCACACCCCAAGACCCCTATCCTCAATAGTGGAAACTGATACAAGGTTCTTTTTCAGCCCTGGGACATACAACATATCCCGCAGAGTCATGGGACTCATAGACTCCCTCTGAAATGTGATGGTACCCCTACCAACAGCTCTCACAACGGTGTTGTCCCCAAGGACAACCTCCACATCCCTACCTGACTCTGACAACTCTGAGAACACCTCACGAGCTCCTGTCATGTGACTCGTGGCTCCACTGTCAATGTACCAAGTAGAAGAGGTGGATGGATCCCCCCCATGTCCTGCCAACAAGGAATGCTCACTGTCCTGATCCATATCTATGCTGGTGGCTAAGGTGACTCTCTCTCCCTCCATCTGTCCAGCATAAAGGGAAAACTCCCTATGAAATGCAATACTAAACTCATCAACCTCAGCTGAGGCTGCAGTCTGCTGTCCCTGCCCCTTCTTCTTCTTCTTGCTTGGACACTGTGAGGCATAGTGTCCAAACGCTTGATAAGCATAGCACTTGATTTTACTCAAGTCCTTCTTCTGTCCACTCTGTTGTCCCTGCTGCTGCTGCTGCTTGGCCCCACCCTTCTTGGGACCCTTCTTCTTCTTACCCTTGGCTGCCAAAGCCACATCCTCATCATCAGCCCCTCTCTGAGAAGTACTACCCTGTACAAGACCCCTCCGGGTCTCCTCCTGTACAAAGTCATCCCAAAGCCTCTCCCAGTCAGGTAGGTTCTCCCTGCCCACTATGGCCTGCACAAAGGCACCCCAAGACTTTGAGGCCCTGTTCACTGCTGTCCGCACAAGCTCTGTAGGGGCAACCTTCTCCCCAACTGCTGCAAGTTCATCCCGAACTGCAGAAATCCTAGTAAGGTAAGCTGTGACTCCCTCTCCTCCATTCATCCTGATACTCTTGAGTTTTTCTCTGAGAACCATTTTCCGGTTCTCATTAGAACTCTCATACAGGCTGATCAAGGCTGTCCACATCTCATGAGCCTTGTCCTTTCCTGAAATGTGAGGAATAATGTGATCTTTCACGGCATCAAGAATAATTCTTCTGGCTTTGCAGTCCTTCTTATTGAAGGCTGTGAGGGCTGCTGCATCTGTAGATGCAGGAATGGTAATGGGGTTTGTAGTAGTGTTCCTCACTATGTCTGGCCACAACTCATTCTCTTCAAGTAACAGCAGAATTCTAGCCTTCCACGGCACAAAATTCCTTGTCCCATCCAGCCTATCCTCCAACCTAAGTCCTGTAGCCATCTCAACAACAACTCAAAAAAGTGTTGTTCACTGACAGAAGTAGAATAACAAAAATTTCTGAATGCTGCAAATTACTGTGTGTCTGCAAAAATCACTGTTTCTGCCCCCTTTGCTCTGATACCATGTTGAAAAACTGAGTTTTACTGCTTGCTGGTTTAAATGAACAATTTGTGTTTTTCACTTCAGCCGGTTTTGCATAGGCTTGAAGCTACTTAAAAATTTTGCCGAACAATTTTAAACACACAAAAACTCAAATACTAACAGGCTGAAACAAATAACATTCACACCATAAATTTAACTCAGAGATTTTTGGCTAATTAGCCCTGGAAAAACCCCCACGGGGAAAACCAGTTAGAGAGAGGAGAGATTTTTATTATTTTCTTCAGCAAAGTACAGGACAGAAAATGTTGAAAAAATACAACTTATCTCCACCGGCAAACTTTATCTCAAAGTCTGGAAATTAGTGCTCAGCAAACCAGCCGTACACCCTTCTTCTTTTCTGTGCCAAACTAAATGCAACTGAACAGCAGCACTAGGCCGTACATCTCCTTGGAATTCGTGCCAATAAATGCAGTCCGTACAGCAGCAGACTGGCCATACACTTCCTCGATATCTGTGCAATTTATTAGCAGCCCGTACAGCAATAAACTCAGCTGTACCTTCCTCGAAATCTGTGCAAGTATTAAATGCATCGTACAGCAGGAATAACCAGTCCGTACACCCCTCGAAATCTGTGCAAAATTTAATGCACCATACAGTAAGAAACCCAGGCCGTACTCCCTCGATCTTTGCGCCAATAAATGATGCAGCCGTACAGCAGAAAGCAACCTCAGGCCGTACTCTTCTTAGGTTCAGTGCAAACAAATAATAAATGCAATCTTGACCTCCTTGCTCACCAAAATCTCTTCAACAAACAATCTGGAAAATCGTGCCCTCCTTGAGCAAACTCGACCCAGCCTTCTCAGCTCTCTCTCTTCTCCTGAAAACATCAAAAGTGAATGCCCTTTTGCCTCCCTCAGCCTTTTTGTTTGACCTAAGTGAGTTTCTTAATCCAATGGTGGAAAAAGAATCAATCCAATGGATGAGATTGAATGTGAGTGAAAATCCCTTTTATTTATTTCTCATAAATAAAATCACTCACCCACTTAAATTTATCAAAAAGTGACTTTATTGTTATAAAGTCTCATTAAGTGACATTTAATGTGAGGGTCACCTTTTTCCCTCTTTAAGTGACTTAGGCAAAAGATAAAGTCACCTAGGGAACATCTGCCTAGGTACAAAAACTAACATTTCTCAGGTAAGTTCTCCAACTTTTGATTTTCATGCATTGCCCATCAATAATTTTCATTGAAAAGCCCTCATTTAGCATTAGGAAAAATCACTAGACCAATTTGCACTAGGAATCTGCAAATTTGGCGATCTAGGTTTTGTGCAACATATTGAAAAACCCCCTTTCCCTCTAAAACGCCAAGCTTGGACTCCTTTGCCCCCTTCTAGGCACTGATCTCTGTCTGGGAGAAAACACCCCGCTCCAGCAAGTCAGCCTTTTTCTCACTGTTTTTTGTCTGGTTTCATCTGGGTGTTTTTCATTGTCGAATCTTTCATCCCAACTAGTGTGCAGGAAGCCATAATTGTCAATATCAGCTTCGCCCTGAGGATTTCCCAATTATCTGCTTAAACCCCCCAGGGTCCAAGTTTGATCATTTGAACCAGCCAAATCCTAGATCCAACTTCAATCTTTGCAAGTCACGTGTTTTAATTCTCTGAGTGAAATTTCCAATCTCGAATAACAACCCCACTCGGGTATCCTTAATTTGTGGCTCATCCTTAAATCTAGGGTTTCAGACACTCACCACCTTACGAATTCTCCTATAGGGGTCTGATTTGGTGAGTTGTCTTGGATCTTTCCTTTTAGGATTGATCCAGGTCTCCCCCTTTGTCATTTGGGCTTCTCTAGTGGCATAAAGCGACGGAATCCTTAACCGACATGACAACCATCCATTTTTTGGGGGATAGGGTTTTCGTAGGTCACAACTTTGGTTTTCTGTCCCCTTTGCCATCATGTATAGGATTTATTCATCGGGGCAACTACTAGATCTGTGATAACAACTTCCTCATTTCATATGAGGCTTGCATAAAGATAAGCCTTAATACTTTTCTGTTCTGTCATTTCAGACATTTGTTCTTTGTTCCCCATACTTGTTACAAAGGGACTTACTTAGAGTCCTTTGCTCTTGCTTTTTCGCTAGAAATTATCATAGTACAGTAGTAACCTTGTATATACATATCAAAATATATTCCAGAGAATAGCTATAGAAGGCTATGCCTCTCGTTGTGCTCCTCGTGGACTAAAGCTCCTGGTTCCAGGAGTAACACACTCTTCGAAAGAGCATCGACTTATTCGTTTAGTTCTCGGTATACATGGAAGAAGGAGATAAAAACAAAGGGCTGGCCCTGTAGAGAAAGACCTTGCAGAGGGCAAGGCCTACATCCAGCATGAAAAAGGGCTGGCCCTGTAGAGAAAGACCTTGCAGAGGGCAAGGCCTACATCCAGCATGAAAAAGGGCTGGCCCTGTAGAGAAAGACCTTGCAGAGGGAAAGGCCTACATCCAGCATGAAAAAGGGCTGGCACTGTAGAGAAAGACCTTGCAGAGGGAAAGGCCTACATCCAGCATGAAAAAGCGCTGGCTCTGTAGAGAAAGACCTTGCAGAGGGCAAGGCCTACATCGAACATGAAAAAGGGATGGCTTTGTAGAGAAAGACCTTGCAGAGGGCAAGGCCTACATCCATCATGAAAAAGGGTTGGCTCTGTAGATGAAGACCTTGCAAAGGGCAAGGCCTACATCCGTCATGAAAAAGGGCTAGCTCTGTAGATGGGATGGCTCTGTAGAGAAAGACCTTGCAAAGGGCAAGGCCTACATCCATCATGAAAAAAGACTGGCTCTGTAGATGAAGACCTACATCCGACATGAAAAAGGGCCAGCTCTGTAGATGAAGACCTACATCCAGCATGAAAAAGGGCTGGCACTGTAGACCTACATCCAGCATGAAAAAGGGCGGACTCTGTAGATGGAAATCTTCATCCAGCATGAAAAAGGGCTGGTACTGTAGACCTACATCCAGCATGAAAAAGGGCTGGCTCTGTAGATAGAGACCTACATCCTATTGACTAAATTGTCATTGATGCCAACAGGTGTGTGTTAGTGTGTTTTGGTGCCCCTTGAGGAGCCTCTGAGGGTTGAGTAGGTGTCAGCGTCAAAGGAGACCTTTTGACTTTGTCCAAGCCCAAGTTTGAAGCCCTTGGAGCCCTTGGGACAATGGCAAAAGCCCTGAACACCCTGTAGAGTGGTTAAGTACCCCCAAGTTGGTTCGATGGTTCCCCAATTATGTCATTGGTTCCCCAGCACCACAACCATTCCCTATTACCCTAGAATGTGTTATTGGTGGGTTGAAGAAGTTGGAAGAGTCCGAATGACCCTTTCAGTGGTCATTTGCATATTATAAAGGTCCTGATACCCTAGAAGAAGCCTAGGCACCCCCACACCTTATGGTTATGTGTCTTGCCCTTAAAACATAAGTAATACCCCAACATTATACAAAGATAATAAAAAAAAAACTCTAATAAAACTTGTAACCAGTAATAAAGTATTAATTTTTTTATATATATTGGCACTCACACATTGGTAAGATCTCTAAAGAACTAAAATATAATTAAAACAAAATATCATTAAGTTGTAATATTTAAAATTAATAAAACATAAAACCCTAAACTTATGGCTAAGGAAAGAAATTTTTTTTTATTAACCCCTTTAAACAAATTGGCCCCATAAAATATTTTTTTTTGAATTAAATTAAAATTTTAATTAAAACAAAAATCTTCAAGAGGTCGGCCCTATTCCTAAATGCTTCCTTAATGTTTATAAATACACTTACATATGTCACGTTCTAAATGATAAGTATATACATGAACTCATTGATTTTTATTTTTTTGGTTAACTGCAAATTCACGTTCGAAGGACTGTAACTTCGTGTTGAACAATCAGCCGCTTACAAATTTAAATCTTGAATCGTGTGCCTAAGGAGGAAAGAAGCCTACAGCTCGAATTGTGTAATCAATTGATCAATATTTTACCCACGATTTGAAGGGAGAAAACCCGCTCAGAAGCTGTTCAGAAGCCACCCGTGTTTTTTTGGGAAGATAGTTGCTGCCAATTGGAAATTCGACGAGACCGAGGGTTTGCAATTAAAAGACGGTTTCCTTGAACTGCCGTAATTGAAGGGTTGTCTCTGAAACCGAATGCTTGCTTCTAGAATTCAAGAGTATTCGCGGGTTTATTTATGGACTGAGACAAGCGACTCACAGGAACGCGTGGTTTGAACCTGAATACGCTGAGATTGCATCTATTTTCTTCCCATTCCGGCCCCTGGAAGACCTTAATTGCCAGCAAAACTTTATATTGATGATCGCTGGTTGTCTGGATGTTGAGAATACGCTTGATAGTCTGTGGACAAAGTTTTTCGTGGTAGTATTTTTCAGCAGCAGAAGAAAACAGACCCGAATTTGATGAATGGACAGTGAATCCGAGTTGGTATGTTCCTGCTGAGTTTTTACAGTCATTCTCAGTACAGTCCCAAGTTTTCTGGGTGATCTCTTTGGCATATAAGGACAGCAGAAGATAAATTTAGGTTGCTACATCATTCTCCACAGGGTAGTCTCTCTCTGACCACGTTTTGAACTCGGATAGCCATAGTAAGGATTGACTAATCTGATTTGAAGACAACCAAAGATATTCTTGCAGACAGTTAAAGGCTTGAAGCCAATCAAGGTAGAAGATCCAAGTTTGCAGCATACCAAGGAATTCAAGTCTGTGGGGCATGTAACCTCTAGAAGAATGCCAAATTGTAGAGAGAGCATCTAAGGAAGAATTGGGAATGATCTCTGGTGGCTAGGCGCATATATTAAGGAATGATCATAACCATCAATCTCTTCAATCATTTTCAGAAGTATATCAAGATTGTTGTTACACTAAAGACTGCTATACTGGATTGCTAATGCCCAGAAGCTCAGTGCTACAGTAAGAAGTTGCGGTCTTCTAATAACAAGGTATGTATCAATTAATAATGTGAAGGAGTGCACTAGTACAGTAATATGTCAAAGTGGATGAACAAGTAAAATGTGATTTATGCTTGTATAGTGTACAGTGGTATGTAGTATGAAGTAAAACAATGATTAGCTTGTACATATGATATCAGTGTACAGTTGTTTATGAAGAGGTTAGTGATTGGTATGTACAGAGATGAGTAAGTGTACAACAGTGTACAAGTATACAAGTACATGCAGTATGATCAGTAATATTAGTGTACAAGCTGTGATTCATTATATAATGATGTATGCCTTGATATGATACATGATGATGATGATGTGATGATGCATGTTATGATGATGCACTCTATGATGTACATACACTCCTACACTCTACGATGTACATACACTCCTATGATGGCATGTTCAAGAGACTGATGTTTCACAGACCTTGTTGATAAAGCAATCTCCTTGATGATGAACTATATGATGATGATGAGATGAGTAGATCTTGATGATGACATGTTCATACCTTGATGTTTGATGACTTGACAGTAACCAGCAGTGTTGATGAGCAGCTTGACCAACAGTATTGATATGATAGTGATGACATGGGCAGAAAGATGATGTGGCAGTGATATCTACAGGGATGATTTGACAGTGACTAGAGTGTAGAGATTATTAGCAACAGAGTTTGGTGTGTGACAGGTCCACAGGTTCGACAATCTTGTTCTTATCAGGGTGGCAGGACGGGGCAAGGAAAGGAGGTCGTAGCCTCCTTCTGGTGGAAGCCGAAAAACTAGGTAGTGGCGGCTTCCTTCAGGTCGTAGCCTATAAATCAGGGGGTCGTAGCCTCCTTCCAGTTGAAGCTGGAAAATTGAAGTCTATATAATAAGGGAGTTGTTCCTTCCTTCTAGTTATTTCTGAAAAACTATTTCTAAAAAGGCTTCCGTGGTTTTACCCCCAGAACTTGGGTTTCCATGTTAAAAACTATTGTGTACTGTGCATCTTGTTATTTTTATACACATTGATGATGTGCTGTGATTGGTGATCAACAACCTATTTTTGATTAAAGTTTTAAATAGTACAAATACTGATTCACCCCCCTCTCAGTATTTCAACAATTGGTATCAGAGCAGGTTCCTTCAGAACATAATAACCGCAATAAGGTAATCATGGGGAAATTTGCTAAACAAAGCAAATCTGGAACACCCTTGTTTGATGGAAGCAACTATGCATTCTGGAGTATAAGAATGAGAGTCATCATAGAAGCTCAAGGAATCGAAATATGGCAGAGTATCGAGAATGTTTACAAAGTACCAAAGACTGTGCCAACTGATGCAGGTGAGCTGGTTCAATACAACAACAACTCAAGGGCCAGAAATCATCTTCTAAGTGCTATAGACGAATCTGTATTCAACAAAGTGATGAACTGTCCCTCTGCAAAGGAAATGTGGGACAAACTCCAAACCACATATGAAGGAGACAACAAAGTCAAAGAAGCCAAACTTCAGACTTAAAGGGGACAATTCGAACAACTAAGAATGAATGAAGATGAAGACATAGAAGCCTATATTATTCGGGTTGATCAGCTCGTGAATAGCATCAGAGGTTTGGGAGAAGAGGTTGAGGAGACTATAGTTGTTCGGAAAATTCTAATAACTCTTTCGAAAAGGTTCAACCCCAAGATCTCTGCCTTAGAAGAAAGAGCAGATCTAGATACTATGACAGTGGATCAACTGCATGGGACTTTAGTAGCTTACGAAATGAGAATTGAAGATGAAGATACGTCAAGAAAGGAAGCAGCATTCAAGGTCTCCTCCAAACAAGCTGGGAAGAACAAATCAACGAAAGACAAACCAACAAGTGATGAATCTGATGATGAAGAAATAGCCAACTTTGTTCGGAAATTAAAGAGAGGCCCTGGAAAATACAAAGGTAAGCTACCTCTTAAATGTTTTTCATGTGGAAAGATAGGTCATTTTGCTTCTAAATGTCCATATGCAAAGAACTCAGATGGTGAAGAGGATGATAGTTTTAAACCCTACAAGAAGTACAATAATTACAAGAATAAGAACAGAAGAAAGTTTGCAAAGAAGAAAAGTCTCTACACAAAAAGAGACAATAGCTCATCTAGTGGTGACTCCGATAGTGACAGTGATTCTGATGATGACGATGAACCAGACAAGGTACTCTTTATGGCAATAAGCTCGGATAAGGATCATAATAGTAAGGAAGAATCCGAAGATGAAGGAGAAGTAGATCTTGAGGCAAAACTTGTAAGCGCCTTGAAAGAGCTGAAGAAAGTCAGGAAGGAAAATAGATTGCTTAAGGAAGAGCAACAACGGTTTGAACAAAGCATTGTTGACTTGAAGACCAAACTAGAAGAAGCCAAACGAGTTGAAGACTCTCTTACTGAACAACTAATGACAAATATAAGAGAAAAGGAGAATCGTGAGGTTGAGATAGTATCTCTAAAGAACAAGCTGCAGACGAAAGATATCGCAAAGGGTTATGAAAACAGCTCCAAGGTAAATCATCAGCAATCAAAAGTCATTCTTCGACAAGATCGGTATAGGATACAAGTTGAATACAAATGAAGCCTTAGGCTCAATGTTGACAGATTACGAAAAGAAGCCAAGAAGGTATGCAAAAGTTGTCAAGGACTACAAAAATGAAGAAGAGATTGAACGTCAGCCAGAACAACCTGTATTAGAAGAAGGGCTAGCAGAAAGATCAGATCTCAGAAAAGCACCTCCTCCATATATTCCCAGGTATAGATACTTCTTTTATGGGCATTGCTTTACATGTGGAAGATTTGGACACAAAGTTGTAAACTATTTTCAAAGAAGAAACTTTGAGACAAGGAATAACCTTGCAAGCCTCAGACGACCATAGTACAACAACAAATTTGATCCCTTGAGATTAGAAATAGAATGTTACAAGTGTAACAACTTTGGACATATAGCCAGAAATTGCAGAATGAGGATACCAACAGTAAGAAATGAGGACATGCCCAACAAGGTATGGATTAAACACAATAACAACAATTACGAATGTGGTATTGCTCTTCAAGCTCAAAATCACGGCTCTGGAAAATGGTATGTTGATAGCGGTTGCTGCAAGCATATGACAGGTGACAAAGATGCTTTCGTCAATATTGAAAAGGATAAAGGATCTGTATCGTTTGGAAATAACAATTCAACAAAAGTATTGGGAAAGGGCACAGTAAAGCTCGGAAGTAAAAACTCCTTGGCTGAAAATGTCTTGCTTGTAGATAACATGAAACATAATCTGCTAAGCGTCAGTCAGACGTGTGATCAAGGACATGAACTCATCTTCAACTCAAAAGGATGTAAAATAAGAAAGCAAGGATCAAGGAAGTTAGTAGCCACAGCCACTAGGACTCCAAACAACATATACGTGTTAGATGAGATTGAGTCCAAAAAATGTCACTTGGGAAAAGAAGATGAAAGCTGGCTTTGGCACAGAAGAATGGGGCATATACATTTTTTGACAATTTGGTCAAAATCTACAAAAACCAAGCAGTGCGAAATATGCCGAAAGTCACAAAACCTGCTAACTCTGTATGTGAACAGTGTCGACATGGAGAACAAACAAGAGTGCATTTTAAGGCGAAAGAGCATTCTTCTACAAAACCTTTGGAGATTGTCCACACTGACCTATGTGGACCAACCAAAAGCAAAGGATTGAATGGTGAAAAATACTTCATGCTACTCATTGACGACTATACCAGGATGACATGGGAATGTCTTCTCAACAGGAAATCAAAAGCATTTGGATGTTTCAAAACGTTCAAGGAACTGGTTGAGAATGAAACATGGTCACGAATCGAGTGTCTTAGATCTGACAACGGTGGAGAATTCACTTCTGATGAATTCAACAAGTACTGTGAAGAGCATGGAATAAAGATACAATTTTCAGTAGCCAGAACACCTCAACAAAATGGAGTTGCTGAAAGAAAGAATAGATCAGTAATGGAGATGGCTTGAACCATGTTGAATGAATCCCAGTTAAATGACAAATTTTCGGGACACGCAGTGCATATAGTAGTACACATCTTAAACAGAGGATTACTCAGAAACAAAAATGATAAAACTCCCTATGAGCTATGGACCGGAAGAGCGGCAAGTGTGCAACACTTCAAAATCTTTGGAAGCAAGTGTTACATCAAAAGAGATGATAAGAAGATTGGAAAATTTGACTCTTGAGTAGACGAGGGCATATTTGTTGGATATTCATCCAAGAGGAAAGCTTACAATTGCTACAATCTGAGATTAGACAAAGTGATTGAAAGCATTAACGTGAAGATAGTTGAAGGAAGATTAACATCATCCAGAGAAGACTCAGAAGAATCAGATGATGAAGAAGAGAAAGGTTCCAAGAAAAGAGGTGTGAAGAAAATTAAAGTGGAAGAACAACCAGATGAGGATGAAGAGCAACTCACGGAAGATGAAGAACTGAATCAACCAACTATCGAACAAGAAGAACAAAAAGATCATCTATCACCTAAGAACTGGTACCAAAAGAATCATCCATCAAATCAGATTATTGGTGATAAGGATGCCGGAATAGGAACCGGAAGAAGACAATCCGAAAGAAATGAGCAGGTGCACTTCTCTCTTTTGTCTACAACTGAACCTGGAACTTTTGCAGAGGCCAGTACAGATGAACAATGGGTTAAAGCTATGGAAGAAGAACTAGATCAAATCGAGAAGAATGGAACTTGGGAACTTGTCCCGAGACCACGTAACAAAAATGTTATTGGCACAAAATGGGTTTTCAGAAACAAAATGAATGAAGATGGACAGGTTATTAGAAACAAGGCTCGATTAGTTTGTATGGGTTATGCTCAGATCGAAGGAATAGACTTTGAAGAAACATATGCACCAGTTGCTAGAATGGAAGCTATTAGAATGATATTGGCCTACGCTTGCTCCAAAGACATCAAAGTGTATCAGATGGACGTAAAATTAGCCTTTCTAAATGAGGAATTGGAAGAAGAAGTCTATATCGAACAACCAGAAGGATTTCAACTTTCAGAAAATAAGGACTATGTATGCAGGCTCAAAAGGGCCTTATATGGACTAAAGCAAGCTCCAAGAGCTTGGTACTCCAGATTGGACAGGTACTTACTACAACAAAACTTTAAGAGGGGAAGTGCAGATAGCAATTTGTACGTCAAACAAGACAATGGCAGCATACTCATTATTGAAGTTTATGTTGATGATATCATATTTGGAAGTGATGATGATTCACTGAGTCAACAATTTGCTAAGGACATGCAAAAAGAGTTTGAAATGTCATTACTCGGTGAATTGACCTTCTTCTTGGGACTCCAGATATCTCAAAGAACAGAGGGCATTTTTATTACCCAGACAAAATACATTAAGGAGATGTTAAAGAAATTCCAGATGGAAGACTGTAAACCTGTGAGTACCCTATGATCACCGGTTGTAAGCTAAGCAAAGACGATGAATCTAAGGAAGTTGATCAAAGGCTCTATAGGTTAATGATTGGTAGTCTACTATATGTAACTGCCTCCAGACCAGATGTGATGCAAGCTGTTGGACAAGTTGCAAGATTTCAAGCTGCCCCAAAGGAAACTCACATTATAGCAGTTAAAAGGATCTTCAGGTTTCTCAAAGGAACTTTGGATTTTGGACTTTGGTATCCAAAAGGGAATGATCTGACATTGATAGCATATTTAGACGCAGATTGGGAAGGATGTGTTGACGATAGAAAAAGCACTAGTGGAACAACTTTCTTTTTAGGTGGTTGTCTGGTATCTTGGTCAAGCAAAAAGCAGTCTTCAGTGTCCTTATCAACTGCAGAAGCAGAATATATAGCAGCAGTAGCTTGTTGTACTCAGATTCTTTGGATGAAGCAAACCCTGCAAGACATACATGTGACATGTAATGAACCGATTCCTATTCTATGTGACAATACGAGTGCCATCAGTATCTCCAAGAATCCAGTTATGCATTCCAAGACCAAGCACATTCCAATCAAGTTTCACTTTCTTCGGGAATAGGTCACAGAAAAGAATATCAAGTTGGAATATATCGAGACAAAAGAACAGGTTGTAGACATTTTTATTAAGCCTCTCCCAAGAGAAACTTTTGAGTACCTCAGAGAAAAATTGGGAGTCATATTATCTCCTAATTGAATTCCTCTATCTTCAACAACACTACCATATGATAGGGGGAGCATGGCAGAAGTACCCTTCGCCATTGATGCCAAAGGGGGAGAAAAAGTTGAACAAGGTAGGTAAAAGAAGCATGATCTAAGGGGGAGATCTGTGGACAAAGGAAGCTCATTCAAAGGGGGAGCTTTGGAGTTGTCATCAATGACAAAGGGGGAGATTGTTGACTAAATTGTCATTGATGCCAACAGGTGTGTGTTAGTGTGTTTTGGTACCCCTTGAGGAGCCTTCGAGGGTTGAGTAGGTGTCAGCGTCAAAGGAGACCTTTTGACTTTGTCCAAGCCCAAGTCTGAAGCCCTTGGAGCCCTTGGGACAATGGCAAAAGCCCTGAACACCCTGTAGAGTGGTTAAGTACCCCCAAGTTGGTTCGATGGTTCCCCAGTTGTGTCATTGGTTCCCCAGCACCACAACCATGCCCTATTACCCTAGAATGTGTTATTGGTGGGTTGAAGAAGTTGGAAGAGTCCGAATGACCCTTTTAGTGGTCATTTGCATATTATAAAGGCCCTGATACCCTAGAAGAAGCCTAGGCACCCCGACACCTTATGGTTATGTGTCTTGCCCTTAAAACATTAGTAATACCTCAACATTATACAAAGATAATAAAAAAAAAACTCTAATAAAACTTATAACCAGTAATAAAGTATTAATTTTTTTTATATATGGGCACTCACACATTGGTAAGATCTTTAAAGAACTAAAATATAATTAAAAAAAATATCATTAAGTTGTAATATTTAAAATTAATAAAACATAAAACCCTAAACTTATGGCTAAGGAAAGAATTTTTTTTTATTAACCCCTTTAAACAAATTGGCCCCATAAAATATTTTTTTTTGAATTAAATTAAAATTTTAATTAAAACAAAAACCTTCAAGAGGTCGGCCCTATTCCTAAATGCTTCCTTAATGTCTATAAATACACTTACATATGTCACGTTCTAAATGATAAGTATATACATGAACTCACTGATTTTTATTTTTTTGGTTAACTGCAAATTTGCGTTCGAAGGACTGTAACTTCGTGTTGAACAATCATCCGCTTACAAATTTAAATCTTGAATTGTGTGCCTAAGGAGGAAAGAAACCTACAACTCGAATTGTGTAATCAATTGATCAATATTTTACCCACGATTTGAAGGGAGAAAACCCGCTCGGAAGCTGTTCAGAAGCCGCTCGTGTTTTTTTTGGGAAGATAGTCGCTGCCAATTGGAAATTCGTCGAGACTGAAAGTTTGCAATTAAAAGACAGTTTCCTCGAACTGCTGTAATTGAAGGGTTGTCTCTGAAACCGAAGGCTTGCTTCTAGAATTCAAGAGTATTCGCGGGTTTATTTATGGACTGAGACAAGCGGCTCACAGGAATGCGTGGTTTGAACTTGAATACGCTGATATTGCATCTATTTTCTTCCCATTCCGGCCCCTAGAAGACCTTAATTGCCAGCAAAACTTTATATTGATGATCGCTGGTTGTCTGGACGTTGAGAATACGCCTGATAGTCTGTGGACAGAGTTTTTTGTGGTAGTATTTTTTAGCAGCAGAAGAAAACAGACCCGAATTTGATGAATGGAGAGTGAATCCGAGTTGGTATGTTCCTGCTGAGTTTTTATAGTCATTCTCAGTACAGTCCCGAGTTTTTCGGGTGATCTCTTTGGCATATAAGGACACAACAGAAGATAAATTCAGGTTGCTACATCATTCTCCACAGGGCAGTCTCTCTTTGACCATGTTTTGAACTCGGATAGCCATAGTAAGGATTGACTGATCTGATTTGAAGACAACCAAAGATATTCTTGCAGACAGTTAAAGGCTTGAAGCCAATCAAGGTAGAAGATCCAAGTTTGCAGCATACCAAGGAATTCAAGTCTGTGGGGCATGTAACCTCTAGAAGAATGCCAAATTGTAGAGAGAGCATCTAAGGAAGAATTGGGAATGATATCTGGTGGCTAGGCGCATATATTAAGGAATGATCATAACCATCAATCTCTTCAATCATTTTCGAAAGTATATCAAGATTGTTGTTATACTAAAGCCTGCTATACTGGATTGCTAATGCCCAGAAGCTCAGTGCTACAGTAAGAAGTTGCGGTCTTCTAAGAACAAGGTATGTATCAATTAATAATGTGAAGGAGTGCACTAGTACAGTAGTATGTCAAAGTGGATGAACAAGTAAAATGTGATTTATGCTTGTATAGTGTACAGTGGTATGTAGTATGAAGTAAAACACTGTTTAGCTTGTACATATGATATCAGTGTACAGTTGTTTATGAAGAGGTCAGTGATTGGTATGTACAGAGATCAGTAAGTGTACAACAGTGTACAAGTATACAAGTATATGCAGTATGATCAGTAATATTAGTGTACAAGCTGTGATTCATTATATAATGATGTATGCCTTGATATGATACATGATGATGATGATGTGATGATGCATGTTATGATGATGCACTCTATGATGTACATACACTCCTACACTTTATGATGATGATGCATATCCTATGATGGCATGTTCAAGAGACTGATGTTTCACAACCTTGTTGATAAAGCAATCTCCTTGATGATGAACTGTATGATGATGATGAGATGAGTAAATCTTGATGATGACATGTTCATACCTTGATGTTTGATGACTTGACAGTAACCAGCAGTGTTGATGAACAGCTTGACCAGCAGTATTGATATGACAGTGATGACATGGGCAGAAAGATGGTGTGGCAGTGATATCTACAGGGATGATTTGACAGTGACTAGAGTGCAGAGATTATCAGCAACTGAGTTTGGTGTGTGACAGGTCCACAGGTTCGCAATCTTCTTCTTATCAGAGTGGCAGGACGGGGCAAGGAAAGGAGGTCGTAGCCTCTTTCCGGTGGAAGCCGGAAAACTAGGGAGTGGCAGCTTCCTTCAGGTCGTAGCCTGTAAATCAGGGGGTCGTAGCCTCCTTCCAATTGAAGCTGAAAAATTGAAGTCTATATAATAAGGGAGTTGTTCCTTCCTTCTAGTTATTTCTGGAAAACTATTTCTAAAAAGGCTTCCGTGGTTTTACCCCCAGAACTTGGGTTTCCACGTTAAAAACTATTGTGTACTGTGCATCTTGTTATTTTTATACATATTGATGATGTGCTGTGATTGGTGATCAACAACCTACTTTTGATTAAAGTTTTAAATAGTACAAATACTGATTCACCCCCCTCTTAGTATTTCAACACATCCAGCATGAAAAAGGGCTAGCACTGTAGACTTACATCCAGCATGAAAAAGGGCTGGCTCTATCGATCAAGACCTACATGGAGGCTAGGCCTACATCCAACATGAAAAAGGGTTGGCACTGTAGAAAATTCCGATGACAGATAGTATGGGATGATGATTAAATTATAAGAAGATGATGGCAGTAGCTATGATGAAGACTCTATGACTCCGTGATGATGATGATGCGATGAAGACCTGACCAGATGTGTTGATGAGTGTGTAGAGACTGAATACCTTCCTAGTTAAGAGGGAGTGTTGATGTATTTGTAACTTCGGAAGATATTTTGATGTATATTATCATTGTATGTTGTTGTAACCAGCATTGGGGATGTCTGTTACCCCTTTATGGGATGTCTAAATTGTGTCTAGATCTTGAGGTACAACCTCCATTGTAAGTTGAGGCAATAGTCCCCAGTGTAACATCATGTAATATGTAATTGTGGTCTCTCTAGGAGAAGTGGGCCCCATGTGAGATGACATGTAGGCTTGAGTCTTATATTTGGTCAGTGACTTGAAAGGGTATAAATAGGGAGGCGCTCTCCCTCATTTATACACACCTCACACACTCTCTAAGGCGTTTGAGAGAGAGAGAGTCATAGGAGGAGAGAAAGATAGCTGCTGAACATTTCTTATTACTACTTTTGATCATCTTACTATTCTGGAAAAGTTTGCGGGGTTTTCTCCTTTATGGTTTCCCCGATGAAAATCTTTGTGTCTTGTGCATCTTTTACATTTTATGCATTTTGCTGCACTTGTTATTCTTTCAGATATAGATCCTAGATAATCTAATCAAATCTTATGAAAATCAAACACAGTCAACAGTGAATTAATAATAGGAGGGACTTCAAAGGGGACAACGCACTTACTGGTAGACGAGGTTGACAAAATGTTCACCAACTTGCATGGTTCTACGTTTCGAATGGGCTCTTCTGTGGCGATCATTCCATCATTTTGTCACGTCCCCTCCCTTCGCCACCTTTTGTGTCTCTCCCGTTGGCTTTTTCACCCAAATTTTTGCTTCGATTCTGTACATTTGGAGTAGGGAACGAGCAGTCTCGAATTATGTGACCAACCTGTCTGTATCCAAAACATCTGGAAGGGATTTTCCAATAATCGAGTCGCTGATTCCAAATACTACTGTTCATTTCTAGTTTGATTTCTTCATATAACCCATCTCGAAGGTCCAATTCTACCAAATTTTTTGCGCAACGTCTGTCAACCTTTGTGTACTAGTTTTCTTCCAATGAGATTAAACTTCCCAGTTTATCTTTGATCGCTTTCGGTACTAGTTCTTTCCAAAACATCATGGGCAGTCGTGGTAGTATGACCCAAACTTGTTGAAGATTTTGTGGCTCTCTCCTTGCATCAAATTCAACCTACCATCTTTTTAGTATTTGTTAGAATAATCAACCCATAGTTACCTACCTTAGACATTAATTTAATCATTTTTGTCTTAATACCTAGTTTCCTAGATTCCATTCTATGCTAGTTGCCTTCTACAAGTCCTAGAAGTCAACACATGCTAAAATTGAGTCATGGAGCGCTTGGGAAACATCCTGGAAACCTAATTTAGCATGTCTGCTTTATTTTAGATCCTCCAAAGCGCATATCTGCTTTTTCTGAAAAGCTGCCTTGTTTTATTCTGATTTAAGGCAAAAGGAAAAGCTAGACTAGGTGTAGTTGACTTGTTTTTTGCCCACATCATCCTCCCTCCTTTTCTCGAAATAAAAGCATGTATGAGTTGTCTTTCCATCCCTCTTTAGCTTGCCCACTTGACTTTAGCAAATTCGTGAGCATCTTCATAGATTTGGAAACTGCTTTATGCACCTATGGGGGATTTGACTAGATTTAGTAAGCCTACTTTTTGACTATTTCGAATGGCATCTTTATGCATTCGATTATCTCATGTAATGATATATTGCAGCAGCCTATTACCTCAAAAGGTTGGCTATTGTACACTTATTGAATACAGATTAGTGTTATGCTCCAATTTCAGTCTCCTTTGGTGTGAATTTTGCATGTTTGATTAGCAATTTTGTGAGTGTAATTGTTCTATTTCTTGGGTTCAATTTCCACATGGTATCAGAGCCTTTGTAGATCGATTTCTCTCCTTCCTTATTGCTATTGCAGTTTCGACATCTTGACTGGGAGCGCATTCTGCTGATTAGATGGCATAGTTTCTGAGCTATGGATCAATCTCAGAAGATCATCTTGAGTCCATTCAATTTCTTTGAGTGGAAAGCTGAGATGGAGATATTGTTGAGAGCGAAAGGTCTCTATAGGGTGACTATGGAAACTAAGGCAGAGCCCAATGCAGTTGCAGAGAAAATTAAATGGAACAATAGGAGGGACGAGGTCTATGGTCTTTTGTGTCTGAGCATTTCAAGAGACCTCCTCTTCCATCTTGATGGATTGACATCACCTAATGAAGTGTGGGAGAAGCTAGAAGAGCTTTTGGAAAGACAGATGAGATGAGAGGACATCAAATTGAGAATGAGCTGATCTCCTTGAGTCCCAGTAGCTTCGAATCATTGCAACTCTACTTTTCCAAGTTTAAGGCCCTTGTTTTGCAGTTGAAACAGTGTGGGATTGAAAAGAAGGAAGAGCAACTAGTTTTGGCCATACTCTCTAAGCTTAGTCCTGACTATTTAGTGTTTGTTTCGACCTTCCATGCCACCGAGTTGACAGCTCGAGCCTGGAAGATGCCTAAGCTTGCAGAGTTCATGGAATCCCTCACACAGGAGCAAGATAAGTTGTTGATGATGGGCACCATCAAACCTTCCAAAGACCAAGCTTTGGTTGCTGGAGATTCAAGGGTGGATTCAAAAAGCAAGAAAAAAAGCTAAAAAGCCACATGAGCAAAAGAGAGACAAGAACAAGTCTCAAGAGGAGCTCCAAGGTTCCAAGAAGAACTCCCAGAAGAAGAAGAACAAAGGAGAAATGAGCAAGTGCGCATACTGCAGTAAGGGCTATCATCTTGAGAGCTCTTGTATGAAGAAGCAAATTGACATGTTGACCCAACTCCTGAACAAGAATAACATCTCCCTTCCTGATTGCTCAAAGAAGAGGGAAGGAGGATCAAATTCAGAGGACAGAGAGAGAGTACATGCCTTGGTTGCTGGCACATCAAGCTCACCTAGCTTCATCATAGACTTTGGAGCTTCTAGACATATGGTTTCGACAAAAGAGTCATTCTCCTCTCTTGACATGTCGAAAGGTCCACCAATAGTTTTGGGAGATGATTCTCTCATTGACAGTTTGGGGAAGGGAAGGATTGATCTTGACCATGGTAAGTTCAATTATGTGTTGTATGTTTCAGGAATTGCTTCTAATCTCTTGTCAGTGTATCAGATGACTCATATTGGGTCTCCAAAGAAGGTCATCTTCTCCCCTCATGATGTTGAAATCATTGAGATTTCGAATGGTAAAGTCATAGCAAAAGGTGTTGTAGATCACACTTCGAAGGTATACAAGTTTTCCCATTTTATACCCTACTCAAACCCCTCCGCTCTTCTGATTCATGCTAATGAAGCAAGCAAGCTTTGGCATGAAAGATTTGGCCATCTTAACTACAAGTATCTTTCTCATTTGAGTGAAAAGGATATGGTCATAGGGTTACCAAAGATCAAGTTTTCTAAGGGAGTCTGTCAAGCTTGTATCCTAGGAAAACACCCAGAGCACAAGTATGAGAAAGCTAGTCATGAGAGAACCTCTGCACCTCTTGAGCTGATCCACAGTGACATTGCTGGTCCATTCCCTCATATGTCCATGAGTCAAGCCAAATATGCACTGACCTTCATAGATGACTTTTCCAGGTATTGTTGGCTTCACTTCCTAAAGCATAAGTTTGAAGTTTTTCACCTCTTCAAAGTCTTTAGAGCCCTGGTTGAAAACCAGTCTGGGAGGAAACTCAAGATCCTTAGATCTGACAATGGTGGTGAGTATGTCAAGTCTGAGTTCATTTAGTATTGTAAAGATGCAGGTATTCAGATGCAGCATTCAATTCCTTACACACCACAACAAAATGGTGTTGCTGAGAGAAAGAACAGATCAATGAAGGAGATGGCAACCTGCATGATGGAGGCTAAGACTTTGCCACCAAAGTTTTGGGCCCAGGATATAAACTGTGCATCCTACATCCAGAATAGGGTGCCTCATAAGCAACTTGATGGTATGACTCCTTTCGAAGCTTGGAGTGGGCACAAGCCAGATGTGACCCATTTCAGGATTTTTGGCTCAAAGGTTTGGGCTAGAATTAAAACTGAAAAGAGGAAGGTTTTGCAGCCCCAAAGCCAAGAGTGCCTCTTTGTTGGGTATTCTGAAGATTCAAAAGGGTACAAGCTGATCAACTTGAGCACTAACAAAGCTTTCATTGAAAGAAGTGTTCAGTTCCAAGAAGAGTCTTTAGTAGTAGTTGAAGTTGGAGTCTTCTTCACCACTAGATCCATTGATTGTAAGTGAAGATATTAATGAGTTTGCTGATTTTGATATGTCTGATAATGATGATTTGATTGCAGATCCTAACAGTCCTACAAGACCAAAATGGGCAGCAAAGACCATTCATGTAGCTTGAGAACTAGCTGGAAATCCTAGTGACACTAGGACTAGATCTCAATTTGAGAGTGCCCTTTGTGTGAAAGATCCTCTATTTGCTGAGAAGTGCTATCTGATGGTTGAATCAGGTCCACAGACATATGAAGATGCAGCACATGATTCAAGATGGAAAACAACCATGAAAGAAGAATTCAGCTCGCTCTAGAAGAACAACACTTGGGAACCAGTTGATCTTCCCCCAGGGAGGAAGCTAGTTCAATGTAAGTGGGTTTTGAAGACTAAGTTTGCTGCTGATGGTTCACCTTTGAAATATAAGGCAAGATTGGTAGCCAAGGGCTACTCACAAGTACATGGTATTGACTACAATGAAACCTTTGCACTAGAGGAAAAGATGGACTCCATAAGGCTAGCTCTAGCCATTGCAACTTCGAAGCAGTGGGAGGTACATCACATGGATGTGAAGTGTGCTTTCCTAAATGGAGATCTCACTGAAGAGATTTACATGCAGCAACTTGAAGGGTTTGTTTTTAATCCTTCTTTGGTGTGCATGTTAAAGAAATCATTGTATCGGCTCAAGCAAGCCCCCAGGGCTTGGTATGCTAAGATTGATGGCTTTTTGCTATCACTGAGTTTTGTTCGATGCAAGTCTGATCCTAATGTCTGTTTGAAGTTGATTCATGGTTCTTTGATGATTATTGTCTTATATGTGGGTGATCTTCTGATTACAGGAAGTTCAAAGAAAGAGATTGCCTCCTTGAAGGATGCAATGCACCATGCATTTTCTATGACAGATTTGGGATTGTTGAGCCAATTCTTGGGTCTCGAAATTGCTCAATCCCAACATGGAATCAAAGTACATCAGTCCAAGTATGCTTTGGATTTGCTGAACAAGTTCAACATGAAAGATTGCAAGCCAAGCAAGACTCCCTTGCTTTTAGGAGTTAAGCTTGAAGAAACAGTTAGTGTGGCTTTGAGATACATGGATCAGCCTCATGAGATCCACTGGAGAGAAGCCAAAATGATCCTAAACTTTGTTCAAGGAACAAGAACTCATGGGATCTTCTACAAAGCAAAATTTGATCTTGATTTGATTGGGTTTACTGACAGTGATTGGGCAGGTGACAACACAGATCGAAAGTCTACATCAGGATATGTGTTCATGCTTGCAGAAGGACCAATCAACTGGTCAAGCAAGAAGCAGAGTGCCATAACACTCTCATCTATAGAAGCAAAGTATAGAGGAGTTGTAAATGCAACAACTCAATGTTTGTGGTTGCGGGGGATACTTGGAGAATGTGGTTTCGAATCAAAGTTTTCAACTATTATCTACTGTGATAATCAGAGCACCATTCGAATCTGCAATGATCCAATTCAGAGACAGGGAACCAAGCACATTGAGATCCATATGCACTACATCAGACAGCTTGTGCATGATGGCACCATTGATCTACTCTTCTATGCATCTTCAGAACAAGTAGCAAATATCTGCACCAAAGTTTTTTGTGAGAAGACCTTCAGTAATCTCAAATCATTGCTGGGGATTGCTGATCATGTTGTGAAGCATGATTGATGACAAGATTTCCAAAATTTTGTTTTTCCTATCCATGTTTAAGGGAGGATTTTCCCACTGGGTTTTTGCCTCTTTCCTTGGTTGTATGGACAAGCAGTATGTAAAGGGTGACTAAGCCTTGTTGCTAGGCCCTATAGTTTTTTGATATTTACTCATAAAGTCAGGCTTAAGGGGGAGTGTTAGAATAATCAACCCATAGTTACCTACCTTAGACATTAATTTAATCATTTTTGTCTTATTACCTAGTTTCTTAGATTCCATTCTATGCTAGTTGCCTTCTACAAGTCCTAGAAGTCAACACATGCTAAAACTGAGTCATGGAGCGCTTGGGAAACATTTTGGAAACCCAATTTAGCATGTCTGCGTTATTCCAGATCCTCCAAAGCGCATATCTGCTTTTTATGAAAAGTTGCCTTGTTTTATTTTGATTTAAGGCAAAAGGAAAAGCTAGACTAGGTGTAGTTGACTTGTTTTTTGCCCATGTCATCCTCCCTCCTTTTCTCCAAATAAAAGCATGTATGAGTTGTCTTTCCATCCCTCTTTAGCTTGCCTACTTGACTTAGCAAATTCGTGAGCATCTTCATAGATTTGGAAACTGCTTTATGCACCTATGGGAGATTTGACTAGATTTAGTAAGCCTACTTTTTGACTATTTCGAATGGCATCTTTATGCATTCGATTCTCTCATGTAATGATATATTGCAGCAGCCTATTACTTCACAAGGTTGGCTATTGTACACTTATTGAATACAGGTTAGTGTTATGCTCCAATTTCAGTCTCTTTTGGTGTGAATTTTGCATGTTTGATTAGCAATTTTGTGAGTGTAATTGTTCTGTCTCTTGGGTTCAATTTCCACAATATTAATCCTGAAGCTCCCCAGCTCCAAGGTCATCCAATTAGTTTTTGCTTATCCAATTCTGAGTGTACTCTGAAAAGGATCCATCCTCGCGACATGATATGGAATGAGGGTAGTTGATCCAAGATCGGTCCCAACTTTCCTCCATCCAATTTCATAGTGAGGATTCTCGTACGTGTTTCTCACAGAATCTTTCAACCAGCGTTGTTGCAAGGTAATTTTCTACTTTTGTATATATATATATATATATATATATATATATATATCCCGATATTTCTCCAATTGGCAGCGGAGTGATCTTTGTTTAGCAGAAATTCCGAATGGCTAAGGGACAGTTTGGGTCAAAGACCTTGTAAAATTAGAGAAACTATAAAAAAAAATTGAATGCGGTAAAATGCTGTATTAGACAAGTCTGATAAGAAATGTGGCCTTTGGTGTGGCCAAAGGCCGGTATCAAACTTAGCTCTGATACCAAATGAAACGAACAACACAAACAATAGTTCAATTATTGAATATCCAATTTAATTAGGACAATAGGTTTAAATCGACAAGGATAGATATATAAGTAGTGAATAAGATGAGATAGATACAATGCCATGGGACATTGCGCTATAAATAATAGACATACCTTTTCACTAGGTCACGTCACTTTATTAAATGTGTCTTTTCATTATTTATTGTTTATCATTAATGATTATTATTATTTATTGATATTATTAGTATTATATATTTCGGATTGTATATTATACATTATTCGTTACATCGAGACCAACCCCCACTGAGTACATTACTTCCTTCTTTTTAGTGCTCCCTTCCTCTAGGGGCACCAAGAGACAAACAGATGGAGGTACTGCTTCTGGCTGTAGATCAGTTAGGAGTCATTACCCATTATTCTAGCTAGAATTCTATGTTTTTATTGTTGAGTGATGTGGTAAATATAGAGAAGATTGGGCCCTACTAGAACATGAAGGACTTCACCAAATTTGGTAATCATTGAGAACTTCACATCTTGAAATGGGCCAAGTTGAATTATCCCCAACAATCACTTTCTTGCCACTATGTTGATGTCGATAATTAGAGAGGTGTTGGTGTTTCATCATATGCTTGGTAGCTGTCAACAATCCAATCCCATGAAGTGGAGGACTAATATGTAGAGTGCATAATTGGTTGTGCACTCTAATTCCATCAGGAATTACAAGACCTTTGTAAGATCCAAAAAATATATTAGCGTTTATGCTCCTAGAACCTCTAGAAAAATATGCTTGAAGATGATGATCGAAGAAAGCCCTACTTCTGCACTATAGTATATGATGCCATTAGCCAACAGATTTTAGATTAACCAAGAGAATGAGAGAGTAAGTTTCACACTTGCTTTGATTTTATGTTGAGATTTATAAGGTCAACAAAAGAATCGAAGGAACCAAATCTCACCCAAATTTTGAATTAGCCTCCTCACAAGTATGCTAGAGAGAGATAGGTATATTGTGCTAGAAAGAAATTGTAAAACTCAAGCACAAGTGCTGAAAAACAGAAATACACAAGTGCACTTAAGAAAAAGATGCCAATTAAAAGAGAGGATGCTAAATTAATTGCCCTTAGGATTATAACATGTATTTCAAAATTCAAATCAAGAGATCACATGATGAGATAATCCAAATGAGACCTTGAGTTGTGTATTTATACACAAACTAAGTGAGGTGTCCTTCAAGAGGAGGCAACATCTCTTCAAGAGGTTCTTATGGGCCCATAAATCAATGGCACTAATCCCACTCATCCCAAGAGGATTAGTGAACCTACATATCAAGTTTGACTAGGTTGGCCTTACCATACCTAGTAATACAAAAAAGAATATAGAATGTGGCCTTAGCCATAATTACTATTAATAAATTATAATGATACATGCGTTGTGGTTGTATGTACAAATTGCTCTACCAATCCAATACTTTGGAACTCACCCTTCGAAATGCATCTACTTTCTTCATGAGGCCTACTCATCCATTTCACCAAGTCCTCTTTCATACAAACTTCATGTATTCTAATCTCCTTATCATTCCCCTTCATATATTCTCCTTTGAAAATTGTCTCCTTAAATGCATCGTCACTAGTTCATTTCTTCAAAAGTCCTCAACTACCGTGACTTGTTTGTGAACTCTTTACAATTCTTATCGCTCTTCTCTATTCATGTAACAACCGCGTTTGTTCAACAAAAGATCCAGCCTCAACGCTATTTTTTTCCTCTATTGGAAAATTTATACTTGGAATATATCTCTCAGGCAAACTACCTATCACAATGTCTTTATACCTCCAATTGTCCCTAGTTTTCTATAGCACTGTTGATTTTTATTCAATGTTCATCCAATTGTCACTCAACTTCAATGGTGCTTCCTTTGTTTTTTTGTTTTTTATTTTATTTTATGTGCCACTTCTGTATAACACTCTTCCTTTTTTTTAACAACTTGCAACAATTGCATGTCTGGTAGCAACAATAATTCTTTTGGTCCTTCCTCTTCCATGGGAAACAATTGGAATTTTTTTCTATCCTTGGATATTGTATATGTATTCTTTCTTCTGTTGTGAATTTCTTTTTTTATTGTATTTCCAAGTTCTTCCTAATAAAACACTGGACAAGCATTCATGAACATAAATTTGCAAATAATTTCCTCTTTATAATCTCCAGTATTAATTGATACAAGTCATATCATATCTAACATCATTTCAATTCATTTTGAATCCAAACAAATTTTTATGGACGAGGATGCTTTTGGCATGTTAAGTTTAGCTTCTTCACCAAAGTTGTTGAGAGTGGGGAGCAAGGGTGGGAAGCACAATTTTCAAAAAGCTTTTGGGAGCATTTTTTATATAATAGTAAATACATATTTTAATATATTTTGTTGCATGTATATTAAAAAAATATGTAGAATGTTGAATTAGCTGCTTAAAACATGAAAACATAGATCTAATCATCTAACTACTGGATTAATGATGATCATTAAATCATCAACCATTTAGTACACATATAGCATCAATCATCTAGTGATTATAACTTGTAACATTGTCATCAAATTATCACATCAACCACAACATCAACCTTCAAGTTTCAACATCTAACTTGGTCCATCAACAAATTGTAACGATAACATCAACCACAAAATGAAACATAGCATCATATTCATTACTAAACAATTGTAAGATGCAGTCACTTCCCTAGTCACAGGCCGATTGGTATCTGCAAACTGAATCATACTATATGTAGCGGAAGCGCTATAAACACAGAAGTATTCTGCAATAGAGATTTAATATATAAAAATATAATTGATAATGAAATGACTGAATTGATTAAAATACTCTCATGATTGTATATCTTTATAGGCATTGAGTAGTCATGAGAGTGAATAGGTGTGACCTATGAGTCTTCATTAAATGTTAATTAATTAATTTAATTAGTTGCTAATATTATTTATTACTATTATTGTTGGTTTTTTTTTTGGTAACTAGGAGAATTGGCAACTAGAGTTGGGCTGGTACTCTCGTGACACAGGGTCCAGGGATCCATTCCCGCTACCACTATACCCCTAGGTGCCCCACACTTGCTGCAAGACATGGGACACAGGTAAACTCGGGTGGGATTTGATCTCGTGACCTCCAATTTACAACAAGTGACTTCATAACAACTGAACCGCCAATGAGCCACACCCGTGCGGGTTATTACTATTATTGTTGTTGTTGTAGTAGTTAATATTTATATTTGTTACATTGCCACCCTCTTAAGGAGTGCTTTGTGCTCAAAGCATACTAAATTGGATTCTCTTTGGTTGAGCATGATCATACTTGTCCTTGCTTGGTTTTGGGGATTTGACTTGGTTCTTCTTTTGGATGTTGGCAAGGTTCATTTTTATTATGCATATCAGCAAGGTTCCTTTATAATATGCATATCATGCCCTGAAGTTGTTTGACTTGGTTGTTTAACATAAAATCATGAGGGCTCTTGGTACATACTTGCCTTGCTTCTGTTGTTGTGTGTCCATATGACCTTTTTGTACTTTTGTCATGAGGGCTCTTGGTACATACTTTCCTTGCTTCTGTTGTTGTGTGTCCATATGACCTTGTTGTACTTTTGTCATTAATGATTTAATAATTTGTACCTTCTCCTTTCTTGAGAGAAGACCCTTCAATATCAAATAATTTATAATGTTGGCCTTGCCAATTAAACTCCATAAACCGTTGTTTGTGTTGAATTTTAGCATTAGCATATAACTTAAAAATTTGCGGATAAACTTAAACAAATAACTAGTGTAGTAAAAACACATTCATCACATCAGCACAATGGACAAAATATTTTTCACCGGGGAAACCTTCAAAGGACAAAAACCCCAAAAGCATTAGTAGCTCATCTCGTAAATGAGAGGACTTAGGAAATTCTTCAAAAAGTTCCTCAAACTCAGATCTAGAATAAACCATAGTTATAGTAAATTTTCTCAGTAAAATTTCAGGGAAGGGTTTCAACCCTAGCAGTGGAAGTTTCCAGATCTGCTTGGAAAAAAAAATTGTCCAACAAAATCAGTCTGTCAAATAACTTCTCAGATCTTCCCACAACAATCAAAACTGTCCAAACACAGTCAGCCAGGATAATTTTAGGGCCTGCACAGAAACCAAGGATTTACTGCACAGAAATGACCAAGACTAAAAATAGTCTACCCACTATTTCTCAGATCTGGCCGGACAAATTAGGGTCTGTCCAGAAATTCAAAATGACAGCCCAGAACAAAAAAACAGTCAACCTGAAATTATTTATCAGATCTGGAAATTTCTAGATCTGCCCAAGCAAATTAGGGCCTGCCCAAAAATAAAAAATTTACTGCCCAGAAATTTAGACAGCTGCCCAGAATATATCAAATCTACCCGATCTGCTGTATGGCTGCCTGAAAACTCTTCTCACCTGCCCAGAATGATGTATGACTTCCTGAAATTAATTCTCTGCTGCCCTTCCTTTCTCCTGCCTGGAATTCTTGTTAGCTGCCTGGAGGGCCTGTTGTATACACAGCAGCCCAAGGGCCTGCTGTAGCAGCCCGAGGGTCTGTACAAGCAGCCCGAGGGCTTGCTGTGGCAGCCCGAGGGCTTGCTGTAGCAGGGCTTGCCCGGGTGTGCTGAGGGTGGCCCTGCCCGAGAGAAAGAAAAAAGGGGCAGCCCGAGAGGTAAGAAAAGGGCTGCCCAGGACTTTGTGGATGGCTGCTAGTGAAGAAATCTGCCTTTGAACAGATCTAAGGGTTTTGATGAAAACCCTAACTCATGCAAGAAGAGAGAGAGAGAAGCTGCTGCTGTTTGTGGAAGAAGACAAACCCTTGCTGAGGGTAAACCAGAATAAGTGTGAATGCCCTAGCTAGACTCATCCATGCTAGGGCATCACATCCAACTTCTTCTTCTTCAGTCACCTGTGCAATCTTTAGTTGGAGCAGCTGTACTTGTGAGTGCAAGTGTATTCTATAATGAAATGACTTGATCTTCTTTTATAGCCTTTAGTCACCTGTAAGTGGACCAAAATTAGAAAAGATTAAATAATAATATTTTATTCTTTTCCTAATTTCACTTTTACCTTTTTACCAAAAAGGTCCTTTATGTATTTTTGACTTTTACCAAAAGTCCTTATTTAACTCACCTATGGTCCTTTTCCTGAGATCCAAAAATACATATATTTTTACTTTTACTTGTAGCCTTTTTCAAGTGCCCCTGTGGTCCTTTTCCTGTTGTCAAAAAGTACTTATGTATTTTTGACTTTTGACTTTAGCCTTTTTTCAAGTGCCCCTGTGGTCCTTTTAATTCCAAAAGTACATTATCATAAACCAAGAGAGTTACTAATGCGTTTATCTCACACTTTGTGTGACACCTAGATTCGGTACTAAGGTAACTTAACCAAGGGTAGCTAATCCTTGGAGAAGTACACCAAGACCTTAGATCAAGGGTCATAGTGCCACACATGCCTAGACCCAGTCTAGGGCTTACAGTGCCTTCTTGGTAACAGACTAGGTGCCTCCATTCTCCAAGAGAATGGCCGCTCAGAACTAAGTTGAGTCTACTAGTCCTACTGGTCTACATCGTGGTCCCGGACCAGATGTCTACTTAACACAAGGTTGAGTCTACCCAGGGCAAAGCTGGGTCTATATCATGGTCCCAGACCAGATATCTACCATTCAACAGAATGGTTACTCAACACTGTGTTGAGTCTTCACCGTGGGCCCGGACCAGGTGGTCCCATTCTCTTAAGAGAAGGGCTCTCGATGCTGCTCAAAAAAATCAACACTCCCTCTCAGCAAGAGAGGCATTCTTTGCCATACGAGGCTTGTCACGAAAGTACACGAACTTTGATGCTGACAGTGACTTGGTCAAGATATTTGCAATTTGTTCATCTATACGAATGTATTGCAACTTCAGAGCACCTCTTTGCACTAGGTCTTCGATGAAATGATGCCTCATTTCAATGTGTTTCGATCTATCATGAAACACTGGGTTCTCCAAAAACTTTATGTAACTCTGATTATCGCACTAGATGATCGTTGAGTCAAGCTTAACCCCGAACAAATCAGATATCAGTTTTTTGAGCCAACCTACTTCCTTGCAGACATCACTTGCAGAAATATACTCTGCCTCAGCTATACTCTGAGCTATGGAATTCTGCTTCCTGCTGGCCCAAGAGGTCATTGTTGATCTCATATTGAAGCAATAACCAGAGGTACTTTTCCTGTCAACTGTATTGCCAGCCCAATTTGAATCAGTATATCCAGATAACATTACTCCACTGCTGGAAGTAACCCTGAGCCCATAGGTGTTGGACATGCACTGATTCAGAGCATTCTTTGAGTCTGGTCTCGTATGCACAAGGTGTATCCAGGATCCAAAAAGCTGTCTATACAGAGTAGAGTCCATACTCTGTGATTTGGTAGCTGAGTCACCCAACTTCGTTAAGTTGATGGTCATGGGTACGCCCATAGACTTACAATCCTTCATTCCAAATCTTTGCAAGATGTCTCCTGGAACTTTCCTTGTGTCAGGAAGTTGTTGCCTGGCTTTGGCCATTCTTCTAAGCCAAGGAAGTATTGCACTAATTCAAGATCTTTCATTTTGAATTCAGAGGTAAGCTCCCTCTCACACTGTTCTATCAATTGTTTGGTACCTGTAAGGAACAAGTTATCTGTATGTAGAACAAGTATCAAGACATGATAATGAACAACCTCAAAGTAAAAGTTATACTTAGTTGTACTTTTGGAAAACCCCAAGCCATGGAGCAATCCATCCATCCTCGCATACCAAATTCTTGGAGCATACAAGGCTTTCTTCACAAAGCCTTTGGGTTGTTCAACATAAGCTTCCACCTCAATCTTGCCATTGAGGAGAACTGTCTTTACATCTGTCTGATGTAACTTCCATTCAAATAATGCAACATGTGAAATGGTGGTTAAGGTAGTATACCTGGGAACAGGAGCAAATGTCACTATTGACTTTCCTGTTGGTCTGGGAACAATTTCCCACACATCATTCTTCATGATTGAACTGTACTCTTCAATCATGGCATCAACCCATACCTGTTGACTTGTTGCTTCTTTGCATGAAGGAGGTTTTGTCCTGTCACGTTGACCCATAAGGCCTGAGTACTTCTGTAGTCTTTCTCTAGAAATCCTGAGAGGAGCTTTATGCTTTTGGCCTTCTTGTACTATTTCTTGATACCAAGTTGAACTCCTTTTGTAAGGAGGAACTTTAAGTAGTTCTTCTGATGGATTTTCAGTGTTCTCAGAAACATCTGGAATTTGATCCTCAAATTCCTCTTCCTCCCTTTGAGTTTCTGAAACTGGAAACTCTAGTGGAGGTATTCATCTTCTTTTGAAAGCTCTTGTGTTTGATACATAGCTTTCTCATGGAAGACCACATCTTTGCTGACTATCTTCTGTGAACCTGGAAGTGCTGTGCAGTGGAGGTGTTCAAATCTTTTATGCCACAGCTCGCATGGATGGGGTCCTCGAAAACCTTGTAAAGGCCTCCCTCTTGAACCGCAATCTGTACTGCTGAGCTTAGGTCTTCATCCTTTGCCCATAGAAGTACTTTCTTGGCTTGTCCATAAAGAGGACTCTGAAGCCCTTGTCCTCTAAGCTAGCAACATATAGAAGATTCTTCTTTAAACTAGGAACATATAAGACATCATCAATATGAAGAATCGTACCTGAGTCAAGTTGAAGTGAAGTTGAGCCAACTCCTTCAATCTTGTAAGTGGAGTCATCTCCAAATTCTCCCTGAGTGGTGAACTTCTTCTTTCTGTAACTGGTGAGGGTTCCACAGTTACCTGTCATGTGCCTGGAGGCACCACTGTCCACCAACCAAGAGGTGGAGCAAGCTGAGAAAGAACTAGTTAGAGAAGAAATCAAGTAGTACTCTCTTTTAGGCTCATCAATTTTATTAGCCTTGGTTTTCTTCTCCTTCTTTGGTTCTTCATCTTCTTCTTCCTCTGCTTCTGCAACAGATGCTTGAAACATTCTCTTGGGTTTCTTCTTGTCTTGCATGCAGCCTCTAGCATAATGTCCAAACTTGTGACAAGTATAACATTCAATTTTAGACATGTCAGAAAACTTACCCTGAGGTTTCTTACCCTTCTTTTGCTGAGGGAAAGGCTTCTTAGTATTTGCTGCAAGTGCAAGGTTATCCTCCTTGATTACCTTGTCAGTGTTCCTTCCTTCTTCTTGTATGCAATCATGCCAAAGCCTTTCAAAGGTTGGTTGACTTTCTCGTCCACAGACGGATGCCATGAAAGTTTCTCAAGAGCTTGGGAGACTATCAACCACTATTTGCACAAGGTCATCATCATCAACAGTAATTCCAATAGCAAGGAGTTGATCTCTTACCTATGCAATCTTTGTGAAGAAGCAACCAACGCTTTCATCTTTGTTCTGCTTCAAAGTTCGTAGCCTTTTCTTCAAGACTCTCTTTTGACTGGGAGCCTTCTTTTCATATAGGTTGACCAAAGTATCATAGCACTCTTTAGCAGTCTTCAAAGATGTGATGTTAGGCATTAATGCTTCTTTGATAGAATCATAAATGACTCTTCTAGCCTTACCTTGCTTCCTCTTGTAAGCAAGCCTACGAGCATTTGTAGTTGGCTCTTCTGTGACATTAAGAATAATGTCATCCAAGTCATTCTCATCTAGAATGCCTGTCAACCTGGCCTTTCAGGAGTTGAAGTTGGCTGAACCATAAAGCTTCTCTTCAGGTTTGAAACCATTGATGGCCATCTCTGTCACTTATCCAAATGCTAGATCTGCAAATCTTATTCCAAGATCTAGTGAAAAACAACAACAGTGTCCCTTTACTGTGTTTTCACATGCTAAGCTCTGATACCATGTTGAATTTTTGCATTAGCATATAACTTAAAAATTTGCAGATAAACTTAAACAAATAACCAGTGCAGTAAAAACACATTCATCACATCAGCACAATGGACACAATATTTTTCACTCGGGAAACCTTCAAAGGACAAAAACCCCAAAAGCATTAGTAGTTCATCTCGTAAATGAGATGACTTAGGAAATTCTTCAAAAAGTTCCTCAAACTCAGATCTAGAATAAATCACAATTACAGTAAATTTTCTCAGTAAATTTCAGAGAAGGGTTTCAACCCTAACAGTGGAAGTTTCTAGACCTGCTTGGAAAAAAAGATTGTCCAATAAAATCAATCTGTCAAATAACTTCTCAGATCTTCCCACAACAATCAAAACTGTCCAAACACAGTCAGCCAGGATAATTTTAGGGCCTGCACAGAAACCAAGGATTTACTGCACAGAAATGACCAAGACTAAAAATACTCAGCCCACTATTTCTCAGATCTTCCCGGACAAATTGGGGCATGTCCAGAAATTCAAAATGACAGCCCAGAACAAAAAAACAGTCAACCTGAAGTTATTTATCAGATCTGGAAATTTCTTGATCTTCCCAAGCAAATTAGGGCCTGCCCAAAAATAAAAAATTTACTGCCCAGAAATTTAGACAGCTGTCCAGAATATATTAGATCTGCCTGATCTGCTGTATGGCTGCCCGAAAACTCTTCTCACCTGCCCGAAATGATGTACGACTGCCCAAAATTAATTCTCTGCTGCCCGACTTCTCTTCTGCCCTTCCTTTCTCTTGCTCGAAATTCTTGGTAGCTGCCTAAAGGGCTTGATGGCTGCCCGGAGGGCCTGCTGTATACATAGCAGCCCTTACGGGCAGGCTGCTAGCAGCACAAGGGCTTGCTGTAGCAGCCTGAGGGTCTGCTGTAGCAGCTCGAGGGTCTGCACAAGTAGCCCGAGGGCCTGCTGAGGGTGGCCCTGCCCGAGAGAAAGTGAAAAGGGGCAGCCCAAGAGGTAAGAAAAGGGTTGCTTAGGACTTTGTGGATGGATGTCAGTGAAGAAATCTGCCTGTGAACAGATCTGAGGGTTTTGATGAAAAACCCTAACTCATGCAAGAAGAGAGAGAGAGAAGCTGTTGCTGTTTGTGGAAGAAGACAAACCCTTGCTGAGGGTAAAACCAGAATAAGTGTGAATGCCCTAGCTAGACTCATCCATGCTAGGGCATCACATCCAACTTCTTCTTCTTTAGTCACCTGTGCAATCTTTAGTTGGAGCAGCTGTACTTGTGAGTGCAAGTGTATTCTATAATGAAATGACTTGATCTTCTTTTATAGCCTTTAGTCACCTGTAAGTGGACCAAAACTAGAAAAGATAAAATAGTAATGTTTTATTCTTTTCCTAATTTCGCTTTTACCTTTTTACCAAATAGGTCCTTTATGTATTTTTGACTTTTACCAAAAAGTCCTTGTTGAACTCACCTGTGGTCCTTTTCTTGAAATCCAAAAATACTTATATATTTTTACTTTTACCTGGAGCCTGTTTCAAGTGCCCCTGTGGTCCTTTTCCTGTGGTCAAAAAGTACTTATGTATTTTTGACTTTTGACTTTGGCCTTTTTTCAAGTGCCCCTGTGGTCCTTTTAATTCCAAAAGTACATCATCATAAACCAAGAGAGTTACTAATGCTTTTATCTCACACTCTGTGTGACACCTAGATCCGGTACTAGGGTAACTTAACCAAGGGCAGCTAATCCTTGGAGAAGTACACCAAGCCCTTAGATCAAGGGTTAGAGTGCCACACATGCCTAGACCTAGTCTAGGGCTTACAGTGCCTTCCTAGTAACAGACCAGGTGCCTCCATTCTCTGCACCAAGCCCTTAGATCAAGGGTTAGAGTGCCACACATGCCTAGGCCTAGTCTAGGGCTTACAGTGCCTTCCTGGTAACAGACCAGGTGCCTCCATTCTCCAAGAGAATGGCTACTCAGAACTAAGCTGAGTCTACCAGTCCTAGACTGGTCTGCATCGTGGTCCCAGACCAGATGTCTACTTAACACAAGGATGAGTCTACCCAGGGCAGAGCTGGGTCTATATCATGGTCCCAAACCAGATATCTACCATTCAACAGAATGGTTACTCAACACTGTGTTGAGTCTTCACCGTGGTCCCGGATCAGGTGGTCCCATTCTCCTAAGAGAAGGGCTCTCGGTGCTGCTCAAAAAAATCAACAGTTTGAGGTTGGTGGTATAAGTTCCCAATTATATCAATCGTTCTGCACCTAACACCGTATACATCGCATCGAGTGTTAGCACATAGAATCCTGATTGTAGTTCTTGTTATTGTATTTGAACATGTATTTTATCGTTCTATGCTGTTGACTTGATGTCCTTCAACAACCTTAGCAATAAGGTCCTTGATGGGGTACACAAAAAGATTTAACTATTTAGCGACATTGATGTCTATACAATTATGAGTATTGCTAGAATCTATAAGGATTTGTAGGTGGAATTGCCATTTTTCATGCCTCTTTTCTTGGAACCTTAATTTTATCAGTCTTCCTAAAATGAGGTGGGACATATTTTGTGGTTACTTTTGTTTTTTTGAGTACTATTTCCCCCTTGCTAATCATCATCATCATTACTATTTGGTAGTATTCATGAGATATATGATAGTTGCTGTGTTTCGTCATTGTCCAAATCCGAGTTGTATGCTACAATGATTTCATTTTTTGGATTCAGTACTTCCACTTGCTTCCCATCAACTATTCTATAGTAGTGTATTGACATGTCTTCACATCTATGACTGGGAATCCAGTTCTTACCACATTGACGACAATTGCTTTCATTCCTTTATCCTTTTCTCTTCTCGAGTACTGATTTTGAATATTGTTGTAGTGATTTGATTGTTGTTGTAGTAAAAGGGTAACTTAAGTGATCTCAATGAGAGGTTAAGTTGTAGCCGTTGATCTATAACTTAAGTGATCTCAACGAGAGATTAAGTCATAGCCGTCGATCTATGACTTAAGTGATCTCAACGAGAGATTTAGTCCAAGCTATTGGATTAGATCTAAGATCTAGACTAAGTTGCACTGAAACGGATACGGATACGGGGAGGGAAACGGATACCACAAATTTTGAAAAATGTGGGATACGATACGACAAGGAAACAGAAGCAAACTTGTATATATATATATATATATATATGGCCATGAGACATACATACTTTAGACTACCATTCATCAATTAGATTTAAAGGTAGTTGTTTCATTTATAACAATTAAAATCAGCAAACTCAAATATTGTCTTAAACAATATTCTTCTATCTCAAGTACCATAGATAAGTCACCCGCTAGCAAGCATTTAAACAGGAACATGTCAACTACTTCTAAACATCGATTTCAAACCCTAAAATTACTTGATGGATGTATCCAAATGTTACCATCTAACAAATATTACGTTGTTTACACCTCTAGAAAAGTGTTAAAATTTGTGATTAAACACAATTTTTTATGTAAGACAGACTCAACTATGTTGTATTTAGGTTGGTCCACTCACTGACGAGACAATCAACTAGGCAAGTGAGAGTCAATTGGCCAACCGACTGGTACCAAAAGTGACTAATTGACTAGCTCTTAAAGGGCCTAAATTCATAGGATTGTCTATGATTTGCAACCGACTTGGATATTCAAATTTGACATAATCAACCATGTTTTAAGGGGATTAATTAAGCACACAAGTATAAATAAGTGAGCTCATGTTTTAGTGCAACTTAGGTGTGAGTGTGATGACATGCAATATTGCACTCTATGCAATAATACTATCTCTAGACACCATTGAGTTTCCTTGGATATGTTGTTTATGTTGTATGGTTTATACTAATAAAAATGCTTGAAATAAGATTAAAATATCACATGCACATCTTATGGAGAACTGGCTAAACGACGCACCATCATTAATTCTCTCCACAACATAAGGATAGGGATATGAGTGTACTAGCAATGGAGTAAATAAGACCATAGGTCAAGGGTTCATACTAATTCAAAAAGGAAAAGGAGAAAACTGAAGTTTGTTGGAAGATTATTGGAAATATGTGTTGGTTTATGTAACCCTTCATAAATGTAGTACGCTATTTTGTATGGATAAAGCTGCCATTGTATCAATTTTGATATGCAAGTTGATTTATCACATATACAAGTCATTGGGGTTTATTTAAACCGAAGTTGTGAGGAATTGGCAAAAAAAATGAAAAAGAAAGAAAAAAAAGTCATTGTACTTCTACACTAAGCTGTGAAACTATCACTATAGTAGACAAGCATTTGATACAATAAAATGTCCACAGATCAATGATTTTTTGAACCAACGGTAGGCCTCTATCAATTTTGGAAAATTACAATGAAACACAATCAGTGAGATATAAGATGTCAAATTACCATTCACCAATTTAGGATTAAGGTTTTGCTCTTGATTTATAAGCTTTGAGGCTTTATATCTATGTTTTGAGGTTCAATTTAGGGTTATGGTTTTATAGTTTGCCTTTAGGGTTATTTAATTATTTATTTTCATGTCAAAAAATCAATATTTCTAGTCAAAAACTTACCCTGTAGCAGTTGAAACGTTTCAGAAAACCAAGAAACTGCTGGAAACTCTGGAAACGTTTCAGGAAACGGCTGGAAACGAAATGGAAACGTTTCTAATTTTTGGATACGACTTGGAAACGTTTCAGTGGCGTTTCCAAGCCGTATCCCCTTCGTTTAAGTTTCTGAAACGGGGAACGAAGTTTCCCCTCCCCTTCCTAGAAGTTTCCGGTAATTTAGGATCTAGATCTTGAAGGTCAATTGTATTGGGTGGTGGTATGAATAATGAGACCATGGTATTTGCATAAAGTGAGTGTTATAAAAGAGCCCGTGGAGAGTTGTAGATATCATGTTATTGTCAACGTGTGTGAGATCATTGATAGTGAGTGATCAGTTAATGATCAAATCTAAGAGAGGGATTTTCTTGAAGGCTTTGGAGAGACGGATTCTCTTAAAGGCTTTGGAGTGAGTGATGTAGTTTTTTCTCAAGTTTTCAGCCACCGGTTTATAAGTAAAATTTATCACTGTGTATGACATTCTCAGAAATTTAACATATTGGAAATAAACAGTAAATTTTCAGACTTTAAAACACTGCTGTAACTACTCTTTTTCACTGACAGAAAATAAATATCAGCACGCCATTCAACACACAGAAGACAATAATTTTTGGCCAATGGCCCTGGAAAAACCCACAAGGGGAAAACCAGTCAGAGAGAGAGAGAGTTTATTATTTCTTCAAGATAAAAATTAGACATTCATTTACAGTAAAAAATTCCAACTTATCTCAACCCAGAAATTTGACTAGCAAGCTGTGTCGGTTTCCGTGCAAGGCAGTCTTGATTTTAGTGCATTTAATCCTCTCGAAAAATGTGCCAAAATAACAACCTTCAATTTGACCTCGAAAACAGTGCAAGAATGCCTCGAAACTCGTCTCGTACGGTCTTCCACAATTGTGCCTGAAGATCAGCTCGAAACCTGTGCCTGAGATTGCCTCGAAGACAGTGCCAAATCCGTATTGTACAACCGACAATAAATGTTGCCGTACTTCTCGAAATATGTTTACAAAATTAAATGTTGTCGTACTCCTCGATTTTTGTGCCTGCAATTAATGAGGCTGTACTCCTCGAAATCTGTGTCAGCAATATCTCCTCAGTTTTCGTGCCAACTCTCCCAGCTTGGTGTCTCGAAATTCGTGCCCTCACTCTCCTTCTGCTCTCTCTTCTATTCTTCTCACAAGAAAAAAATGCAAAATGGCCTTTTCCTTGCTTTTTGCTCATAACTTTGGGTAGGTGAAGAGGCATCTAATCCAAAGGCTGAGAATGGATTAGATCGACGATTGAAATTAATTGCTCATATTTTATTTCTAAAATATTAATTTCGCTCACCCACTTAAATTTATCAAAAACTGACTTTAATGCTTTAAAGTCAAATTAAATGTCACTTGAGTCATTTAATGTCAGGTTCACTTTATTTCCCTTCACTAATTGGCTAAGGCTAAAGTCACTTAGGGGAACACTTCCCTAGGTACAAAATTAACACTCCCTCTTACCGAGGAAGGTGTTCTGTACCACTCCCAACTTGTCCTTGAAGAAGACAAACTTGCCCCTCCCCAAAGACTTCGTCAGAATGTCTGCTACCTGCTCATCAGTGGAAATATACTGAAGCGTCACTGCCCCTCTCTGAACATAGTCTCGGATGAAATGATATCTGATCTCAATGTGCTTTGACTTGTCATGGAAAACCGGATTCTCAAAGAGCTGGATGCAACTCTGATTGTCACAATAAATCACTGTGGGCCTAAGCTTTTAACCAAATAGATTCACCAGCAACTTGCAAAGCCACAAGGCCTCGCAGCTGGACAAACTGGCTGCCATATACTCAGCCTCAGCAAAACTCAATGCAATGGATTTCTGCTTTCGACTGAACCACGACACTGTTGCCGAGCCCAAACTGAAACAACATTTGGAAGTACTCTTTCGGTCTGCCACACTGCCTGCCCAATCTGAATCTATATAATCAACCAATCTGATCCCCTCTGACCTCCTGTAGTCCAAACCAAAATCCACTGTCCCTGATAGATAGTGCAACACATGTTTTGCAGCGACCCAATGCACACTCCTACGCTCAACCATGAACTGGCTAAGAGTGTTCATTGCAAAACACAAATCTAGCCGAGTGTTGACTAGATACATCAATGACCCAATAAGCTGATGGTATAAAGTAGGATCCACCAACTCTCCCTCAGAAGCATGAAGCTTCTTCTAGTTGGTGATCATAGGTGTCGACATAGGCTTGCAATCCTCCATCCCGAATCTCCTCAAAATATCAATCGTATACTTTCCCTGCCCCAGGAAAATATGTCCATGCTCCTGCCAAACCTCTAATCCCAAGAAATAATGAATCAGTCCAATATCAGTCATCTCGTACTCTGCTGCTGCAAGATCCTTCTTGCAAGCTACAATGGGTCTCTCTCTCCCAGTGATAAACAAGTCATCAACATATAGCAGAAGAACAAGCGGATCATCTCCGACCATGATGAAGTAGAGATTCAGATCTGCTTCATTCTTATGAAACCCCATACTTAGCAAGTAAGAATCGATCCTGGAGTACCAAGCTCTAGGAGCTTGCTTCAGCCCATATAGGGCTTTCTTCAGCCTGCACACATGAGACTCTCTCTCATGAATCTCAAAGCCTTGAGGCTGCTCAATGTAAATCTCCTCCTGTATGATCCCATTGAGAAATGCGGTCTTCACATCCATTTGTTGGATCTTTCGACCCATTTCCGCTGCAATGGAGATTAAGCCCCTGATAGAAATATACCGAGCAACCGGCGCAAAAGTCTCATCATAATCAATGCCCTCAACCTGTGAAAACTCCCGTGCTACAAACCTGGCTTTGTACTTCTCCACACTCCCATCCGCTGCATGCTTTAGCTTGTAAAGCCACCGAGAAGTCACCACTGACTTCCCCTCAGGTCTTGGAACAATCTCCCATACATCATTCTTCATCGATCATGGCATCTCTCCAAACCGAATGTTGGGAGGCCTCCTCAAAAGTAGAAGGCTCAGAATCTCGTGTACTAGCCACCAACAACATGCCCAATCTGTCAGGCATCTTGATGGCCCTCACATCTTCCCTGGGTGCCCCAAACTTTGAGCTTCCTTCAAGGTATCTCGAAGCCACTTAGGTGCCTTCATCCTTGGAGGTTGCTCCCACACTAGTCAATCATCATTTGAAAATCTACCAAAGGTGGAAACCCCAGTATCTCATGAACCTGAAGCTGGTGTACTAACACCATGTGGACCTTGTAATCCTGATCTTGATCCTCTGTAAGGTGTACCTGTAATAGTAGACCCATCACCTATCCTCGAAGACCCTGCTGGCCTAACCATTGAACCTGGTGAACTTGTGCCAACACTGTGCGGTCCTGTAACCCCAGAAACCTGTGATCCTGACTACTACGTAGATGGAACCTGTGAAACAACTTGAGGTGCAGGGACCTGCTGCTCTCCTTGCTCTGACTCTCTCGACTTCTTGAAGGTCCACTCCTCCTCAAACTTCACATCCCTTCTCACCACCACTTTCCTCTGAGAGGGAAGGTAAATACGGAAGGCCTTCGCAATCTCATCATAGCCCACAAAGATGCCCTTCTCTGCAGTGGGCTCCAACTTTGTCCTCTTCTCAGAAGGGACATGACAGTAAGTCAGACTACGAAATATTCGAAAATGGCTCACTTCAGGTTTCTTGCCTAAAAAACACTCCTCAGGTGTCATATTTCCCACTGCATGATGGGGACTCTTGTTCTGAAGATATACAGCGGTGCTGCAAGCCTCTGCCCAGAGAAAGAAAGGAAGTGACTGGTCATGTAGCGTAGCTCGGGCTGCTCCAACAATGGACTTGTTCTTCCTCTCTGCTACTCCATTCTGCTCTGGAGTATACGGAACTGTCAACTGTCTCCTGATACCCTCCTGTTTGCAAAATCCATCAAACTCCTTAGAGGTATACTCACCCCCGTTATCCGATCTAAGAACTCAGGTCTTCCTCTTTGTTTGGTTCTCCACAAGAGCTTTGAACTCTTGGAACCTTTGCAAGACTTCCTCGGACTTCTTACTCTTCAGAAAATAGATCCAGGTCTTCCTAGAATGGTCGTCAATGAAAGTCACATAGTACTCATACCCTCTCGAGGATATAAAAGACATCGGTCCGCATAAGTCTGAATGCATCAAGTCAAGTATCCCTACTGATCTACTATCACTGCTCGAAAAAGCAGTCTTGGTGTACTTTCCCAAAGCACACCCCTTGCACACATCACTTTGCCTTGTGCTGAACTCCAGTAAACCTATAACCATCTGTCTCAACAACCCCAAGGCTAGATGATGCAAGTGAGCCATCCTCCTATGCCAAAGCTCACACAACTCACTGCCGCTGCTGTGTGCCAAAGCATGCTGAGGCTGAAACATGAGCTTTTACATTTTCCCACATCTAGCTCCAATGGCAACTGAAGTAAATGGTCCTGCAGTCTTGGGAAACATATGGACGTGTCCATCCAAGAAAGACACCCCAAGACCCTGATCCTCGATCATGGAAACTGACACTAGGTTCTTCTTAAGCCCAGGTACATACAATACATCCCGCAATACCATGGGACTCATGGACTCCCTCTAAAAGGTAATGGTCCCACGCCCAACTGCATTGACTGATGAGTCATCTCCCAACACCACCTCCACATCCATATCTGTCTGTGAAAGCTCGGAGAACATCTCACAAGCACCTGTCATGTGGCTCGAGGCTCTACTGTCAATGTACCAAGTGCTGGAAGTAGATGCACTGCAAGAATGGTCTGTCACCAGAGAAAACTCTCTCTGTCTGTCAACATCTGCACTGGTGAGAATGAATTCTCTCTCAATCTCAACATGCCTAGTGCATAGTGAAAACTCACTCTGAAATCTAGCGGCAAAGTCATTGACTTCTGCTGAAGCTGCTGTCTGCTTCTTCTTCTTCTTCTTCTTGTTAGGACATGTTGCAGCATAGTGTCCCATCTTATGACATGCAAAGCACTTTACAGTGCTTAGATCCTTATTCTGCCCATCCTGCTGCTGCTTGGCCCCACCCTTCTTGGGACCCTTCTTGCTCTTCTTCTTCCCCTTCGCTGTCAATGCCACATCCTCCTCATCCTGTCTACTAGTAGAACTATTGCACTGCAAGAAACCCCTCCGAGTCTTCTCCTGAACAAAGTCATCCCATACCCTGTTCCAAGATGGTAAGTTCTCTCTAGCCACCAAACCCTGTAAAAACACACGCCAAGGTGCAGTCACCCCATTCAAGGCCGTACTCATATTAGTTCAGGACCAGTAACCACCACCCCCACAACTGCAAGCTCATCTCTCACCTGAGAGATCCTAGTAAGATAAGACATACACACCTCTCCTTTGACCTTCTTGATATTTTTCAGCTTCTGCCTAAGAACCATCTTCCAATTCTCATTAGAACTCTGAAATAACCCAGTCAAAGCACTCCACATCTCATGTGCATGATCCTTCGCTGAAATGTGCGGTATAACATGGTCTTTAACAACATCTAAGATTATCCTCATGGCATTAATATCTTTCTTCTCAAAGGCAGTTTCTGTTGCTGGATCAGCAGTAGCACTGGGAATGACAATGGGGTGAGCTGTAGTGTTATTGACGACCTCATCCCATAGCTCATTCTCTCTCAACACAAGCAAAATCCGGGCTTTCCATGAGACAAAGTTCGCTGCCTCATCCAACCTATCTTTAGTTCTCAACCCAACGGAAGTCATTTTCTCAAAGAACAAGTTTCAGCAAAATGTACTACTATCACAAAAGTTTTTCTGAATTCTGGAAATGACTGTCAGTCTGCAAATATTTAATTTTCTTCCCCACTCAGCTCTGATACCATGTAGATTTTTCTCAAGTTTTCAGCCACCGGTTTATAAGTAAAATTTATCACTGTTTATGACATTCTCAGAAATTTAACATACTGGAAATAAACAGTGAATTTTCAGACTTTAAACACTGCTGTAACTACTCTTTTTCACTGATAGAAAATAAATATCAGCACGCCATTCAACACACAGAACACAATAATTTTTGGCCAATGGCCCTGGAAAAACCCACAAGGGGAAAACCAGTCAGAGAGAGAGAGAGAGAGTTTATTATTTATTCAAGATAAAAATCAGACATTCATTTACAGTAAAAAATTCCAACTTATCTCAACCCAGAAATTTGACCAGCAAGCTGTCTCGGTTTCTGTGCAAGGCAGTCTTGATTTCAGTGCATTTAATCCTCTCGAAAAATGTGCCCAAATAACAGCCTTCAATCTGACCTCGAAAACAGTGCCAGAATGCCTCGAAACTCATGCCGTACGGTCTGCAATAAATGCAGCAGTACAGTCCTCGAAATCTGTGGCACAAAAACCACGTGCTGCCTTGGGAATCGTGCCTGAAGATCAGCTCGAAACCTGTGCCTGAAACTGCCTCGAAAACAGTGCTGAATACGGCCGGCAATAAATGCTGCCGTACTTCTCAAAACCTGTGCACAAAATTAAATGCTGCTGTACTCCTTAATTTCTGTGTCTGCAATTAATGAGGCATACTCCCCGAAATCTGTGCCAGCAATATCTCCTCGGTTTTCGTGCCAACTCTCCCAGCTTGGTGTCTCAAAATTCGTGCCCTCACTCTCCTTTTGCTCTCTCTTCTCTTCTTCTCACAAGAAAAATGCAAAATGGCCTTTTCCTTGCTTTTTGCTCATAACCCTAGGTAGGTGAAGAGGCATCTAATCCAAAGGCTGAGAATGGAGTAGATCGACGGTTGAAATTAATTGCTCATATTTTATTTCTAAAATATTAATTTCACTCACCCACTTAAATTTATCAAAAACTGACTTTAATGCTCTAAAGTCTAATTAAATGTGACTTAAGTCATTTAATGCAAGGTTCACTTTATTTCCCTTCACTAAGTGACTAAGGCTGAAGTCACTTAGGGGAACACTTCCCTAGGTACAAAATTAACAAGTGATTCATTCAAGATAGGGTTTGTCATATTGTTGAAGGTTTGGGCACAATTACAGCAGGGGTGAGTCTAGAGTCTGATCCGGTGTGTCATATCTGGAAACCTGAAACTGTAAGTGTTGTTTTAAATATGCAATAAGAAGACAAACTGTTTGCTGGCTTTCCCCAGGGATTGGGGTTTCTAGGGTAAAATATCTTGTGCAAACTGTGTATGGTTATTTGATATTTCTGCTGTGCATCATTTGTAAAGTAAATCAGTGTATTGCTATTTCTGGTTCAGTTTTATGTGTTAAATTAAGACTGGGTTTAAAATCAGTGAATAAATATCAATCAGATCTGGTTATTGAAAATTTAACACAAAATACCTCTCCATTTCATTGATCCAATCGGTCAAATCTTTGGCTTTCAAACTCCCATTACAGCTAGAAATCTACATTTTTCAGGACCTTTCTTACTCGAGTAGATCAATCAACTGGGATGCTAAATCTGCTTCTACTGTTCTTCTTCTGAATGTGTTTCAGGATCACTTGCCTCCTTTTCTTTGCCTCTTTTCTGTTATTTGAACTCTTCAATCGTTTTTCGCAGTGCCTGCAACTCTTTATTGACAACCAATCTTCCTCATGTTTTGGCCTTAATACCTTCTCCAGTTTCCTTCCATCTGAATTTATCACTCCTAGGGCCAATCTAATACCAGATGATGCAGTCAAGAACATCAAAACTCACTTTGTGACAACAATTGGATTTCCAAGCAAGAGAAGAAAACATACAACACAAGTGGAAGCTTCTCAATTGAAAATTTTAAGATTAAAATTTTCAATTACACATTTCATACAAGTTGCGAGTAGATTTGTTGTTTTGTAATTTTCACAGGAATAACCTCTTTTCATCCTTTCCTAACCACACTCGTTTCTTTTCTCTCATCTCTTCTTTTCATCCCATCCAAATCTCCTTTATCTTCTTTCTCCCTCCATTCTATCCCTGCCCCACAGAACCAGCAAAGCTACAGTTTCAGTTCCCCAGAATAACAGATCATCTTCCCCAGGAAGATGGAATATCAATAGGGACCCTTGCATCTTGAGGCAATTGCTGCTCTCAAATGGCTTTGGATTCATTCTTGAAATTGTTTCCACTGAAATGTAAGGCTCTGCCAATTGTTTTCCTATATCAAAGTCATGATTTCATTAAGAAACAACAAAAGATATCATCTGCTGAAGTTTGAGGTCTGAAAACGTCTGTCAACTGCTGTCAAACATGCCGAAATCTTTTGGATGTAGTGTTTTCATATGAACTCTTTTTTTTGTGCTTTTTGAATACCTGAAAAGCTCTTGACAAGATCTGTAACTCTCCACCTACACAATTTCTAATTCTTTCCAGACGTATATAGAGCTTACAACCTTTTTGTTGCTACTGTGTTTAGATTTTCTGTCTGCTACTACTCTGTTTTCACACAGTTCTGGAACACAAATTAAGTATAGGCACAGCCCCTATATAATTACTTGTACACAGATTCATTGGAGCATGTTCTTCATATACTTATTTGCAGTGAAAATGGATGTGCATTCTCAGTACATTTGTTTTCAGACAGTTACTGGATGCATGCTATCCATACAATTATCTTGCACACAAATTAACTGTTATTATGCAAACATACACTTCCTCGTCTTGCTGATCCGTCTTGGTTGTTAGCAGACATAGACTTCAGGGGTGCTCCTGCATCATAATCTTGATATTGACATCGACAGAGACTCTACTCATCTCAAATATAACAGTCATGCACAAGCACGGAGAAAATGCTTGGATACCAACATAGGCAATCCTAGAGATTTCCATAAATAGTAAATACTGTCTGGGATGTTGTAGTTATACAACTGTTAACTAAAGGCTGCTGACCATTGGACAACTCGCTAGGCCTTTATCTGTGAGAATTACTGAAGCAGACCTGTCTTGTGAAAGTTTGTATTTAACAATATATGCCTTTTATAACATAACCGGTTACAAATGGGTGGGTTTTGTCATCCCCTAGCTCTATGAATATATTTTTCTTAAAAGTTTTTTATTTCTAAACTGTTATTTTGCTAGGTATTTCTTTCCTTGTATTATCTTTTTAATCTGTTACTGAAGAAGGCCTCTGTCTAGTCAACATTTGTATTTACAAGGCATGGTATATAATATATGCCTTCCTAACAAAACTGTCTTATGGATGGCCAAGTTTTATTATACCTCATTCTTAACTATTTTATTCTTGAAATGTTGCTATACCACATCTGAAGACCTTGCCTATCATGTTTATTTTATGAGATTTATCTCTTACAAATGCAGTGTACAATTATAAGGACAACAGAGTTAGCCGTTGCTCAGGAAAAAATTGATGAACTTGAGAAGCAAGAAAAGGAGTTGGCCAGACTTGCACCAGCATCTCTGTTAGAAAAACTTAAAGGTAAGTTGAAAGATAACCTGTTTAGGTTTTAAGGTCTGCTACTTCTGTGAATCTTGTTTAGCTGTTTGATATGATTTTGTCTAATCTGGCTCACAGTTTGACTTTATGTAATACTGTATCAGATGCTGCTAATGGAACGGACGAAGAATCGGAAAATTTACAGCATCTTCTCCTGGCCGGAGAGATTGAATTATCTGATTTTATTCAGAACTATAGAAGTCTGCGCGCACTCTATCATTGGCGGATGTTACTTCGTTTAGCGGCTATGTCATGAGTATCTCCTGTCTGAGGTACCATTAAGCTGCAGAGGGCGTATCACTGGCATAGAGACCAGTTCCAGAGTGTATCCTTCTATATTGGAAAAGAAATTCCCTGAAAATTTCAAATCTCACTTCTCTCTACAAGTTGAAAGGATTATTGGTCTATTGGTAAAAAATTTATAAGTTCATAATTGAGTGAATGCTTGCTTTGAAATAATTGCTGTTTTAAATTTCTGGAGCAAGCATTGTAGCGGAGCTCTGGATGTGTAAATTTGCCTAATGATTGTACAAGGTTCATACAACTACTTCCTGTATATTATGTATAATTGATAAATCTTTGCTGCTGTACAGACTTCAGTTCTATGCAAACATTGTGAAATTTGACTTCATGATCATCATTGGAATACCAAACGTTAGTTCAGGTGGATTACTGCAGATTGTGACTAGATAGAAGTTCAGAGTTTTGTTAATTCTTTGATTGAGAGTTGGCAAGTCTTCTCTTTTCAGATGACATTTACAATCATTATGGTAGCTCCATTTTCTGTCGTTTTTGGATTAATTAATGTGTCAAATTCATCACTTACCTGCCTGAGCAGAAGTTTTGGTTATCCCTTTTCTAACGAAGGCAAGTAAATATCTTACTCAAGTAAAGTGAAGGTAAGTTATGGTTATCACATCCCTTCATTAGAAGGGTTGGTGTAAAGGTAACCCTGATCTAGGCTGGCTGATATACCCCTTAACTTGGCCAGAACCCTTTCCTGAGCAGAGGTCAGTCACGCGAGACCTTGAAAGCAAACCGACCTTTCTTGCCAGCCTTAGCTCCAAGGTAGACAAGGCCACTTACCTTTGCTCTTTAGTGCAAGATGGTAGAGAAGATCACTGACAGAAATATATGTTGTCAGAGAAAAACTTGTAATGTCAAATTAAATACAAAGATTCACTACGAATTTTTTTATGTGAGGCAATGGCTTGGGCCTCCAACCAAGGACAGGATAGAAACAAAGGAGGACAGGATAGAAACAAAGGTAAACTTGTAAAGGAATTCTTAGGTAAGTGCAAAACAATTCTTTGGAAAATAATGTTAAAATCTTGTATAACTAATAAAAGAGGAAGTCGTTAATACGACTTATATCACAATGAAGTGTCGATCCTCTTCTGGGTCCAATTTAAATAGGAATAAAATTAGAAAGTAGCTTGGAACAATGAAAATTATATACTAAAATTACATCAAAATAAAAGTGAAAGGGATAATAAATGAACAAGTAAGCCTATATGCATTATAACATGCCAATTTATTGCTAAATTGTCTGAAAGATATATGAAAACACATTTTTAGTTAAAAGAATTGAATTCGAATGAACTATGTGAAAATTTGACTGAAAATACATGATTTAAGAAAAAATAATATTAAAACACATCCAAACTATTAATGTAAAAATTTCCCATGTAAAAATAGGAGATTATAGATATTTAATTTAATTTGGTGCAAGTTCAAACATTTTGAAAAAAATTGATAATTAATTTTGGATGTATCAAAAAATCAATGAATTAGCATTTATCAAAGTAGAGCCATGAAACGATCATATGTAATTTACCATCTGCAAGAGAAATATGAGGCCATGTGATAAAGGTGTTATTGAGGAGGTCTACCTTGTTTGTCGAGTTAAAATAATAGAAACACATTCATTGGTGTATATCCCTTGATACTTACATTGTTTTTTATACGTTCATTGAGATTTGTTCCATGTGGGACTTTATTCTACATTGTGGTTAACTTTAATCTACATTCAACCAATGAGTCTTACAATAAAGTATGTTGGACCATTACATCGTCTAATAGAAAGATGGCCACTCAGGTTATATTATCATTCATAATATTAATATTATTACTGCATTAAGTAGTAGGTATTAGGTGTAATTGAACGATCATCTATTTTCTCTATCACATTATATAAACAAGGCTGGATAAACAAGGCTTGGATCCATCATATTTTTCACAAGCATTTTGAATATGTTGAATATTTTGTAGTAAAGAATATATTTGTTTGTTGTGTTGGGAGGAATGGAGTAATTTATTATAAAAGATGTTAATTTTCTAATTATTCAATTTTCAATGTGGTATCGAAGTATATAATATTCTTATTACACATGCTGGAGTCATTTATTACATACGATCTTAATTTTCTAAATATTATATTTATTTGTTTTTTGTAAGCTACTACCTACAGAGTTTTGAATTGGTGACCTTATGCAAGGAGTGCTTTAACAGTACATCCATTAACTATTTATTCTACACCTCATGGGCCTAAACACCCAATTTTGTAATATAGTATCAATGCATCTAATATTCATATCAAATTGCATAATGGGATGCATGAAGTTGTTGTTGAGGGGATTTATGGTGATGAAGTTGTTGTTGAGGGGATTTATGGTGATGTCCCTTGCTTTCCCGAAGTGAAGCTTAAGGGGTTGTTGGTTTTAAATAATCTTGATTTGTGTTGAGTTATGTTATAATTATTATATTAATATTATAAAGTACTAGGCTGCAAGTGATTGAAATGTTGTCTCTTTTTTTTTTTTTTTTCAAGAAGAAAAATCTGTCCTTGTTATTCATATTGAATCAAAAGA
>LPNX010191026.1:366769-401938 GCA_001517045.1 Pseudotsuga menziesii
CTTTACAAAAGGTATCTAGAAGAACCTCGAAAGCCCTCCAATCCTGAAGGGTACCCGATCCCATAAGTATGACATCATCAACGAAGAGAAGGTGGGAGAGGGTGAGGGATGGCGAGATACGGATGCCCCTAATAAGACCATTCTCCCTGGCATCTTTAATGAGGAGGCTCAGGCCCTCTATTACAAGGATGAATAGCAGAGGGGAAAGTGGACAGCCTTGCCTAATACCACGAGAAGCGGAGAAGAAATGAGAGGGGGTCCCATTAACTAGAACATCATAGTTAACGGTGGAGATGCAAGACATGATCCAGTTGACAGAAAGGAGGGGGACACCAATCTGAATAAGAATGAGCCTAATGTAAGACCAGTCAACACGATCAAAAGCCTTAGTGAGATCCAGTTTAAGGACAAATGCACATGAATTCTTGATTTTGACTGAGTGGAGGACTTCCTGAACAATACCAATGGGCTCGGTGATTTGACGGTCTTTAAGAAATCCAAACTGTTCATGAGAAATACCCAGATCAAGAAAGGGTTTTAGTCGGCAAGCTATAACTTTGGCAATGAGTTTATAAAGTAGGTTACATAAGGAGATAGGTCGAAAATCAGCGAAGGTACTAGGTTTGTCCAGTTTGGGAATAAGAGTGATAAAGGTGGAGTTCAGGGATGGGGGAATGTGCCCAGCAAGTCTAGTAGAGTCAACCACCTGTACTAAGGTAGGGCCCAGGAGATCAAAAAAGAATAAGTAGAATTCAACCGGCCACCCGTCAGGACCCGGACTACGGTCCTTTTTGAAGGATTTAAGGGAGAGCTCTACCTCCTTCAATGAAACCTGAGCTGTAAGTCTCGAGGAGTGCTCAGCACTGATCATTCTAGGGAAGAGGGAGATTACTTTGCGCTGGGTAGCAAGACATGTTAGGCCCTCGTCCCGAAAGATATTCTCAAAATAAGTTTTACCAAGTACCTTTAATGGGCCATCCTCCTTAATGACATTACCATCCTCATCATTCAGAGACCAGATCATGTTTTGAGTCCTTCTGCCAGAAGCAATAGTATGGAAAAACTTGGTGTTAGAGTCCCCTTCTAGAGACCACTTCAGTCTGCTTTTGAGCTGCCAGGTGAGCTGAAAATGATTCATGATACTGAATCTTTCAGCACTAAGACGAGAGAGCTGAGTCTTCTGTTCCATAGTGAGAATACCCATAGAGAGGATGGTCTCAATAGCACGATCCAGAGAAAAAGTGGCCTTAGCTAGACTGACAGATTTTCCTTTGATCCAGGACTTAGTGTCAGCTTTGAGATGCCTCAGAGTAACGCACAGATCCATAATATCAGATGTATGATTCAGATCAGATCTCGAAGACCACCATCGGAGGAACCAATCAATAAATTCAGGATTTTCCAACCAAGACTTGTTGAACTTAAATGGATAGTTGAAGGGGCCATTGGTACGGTTCCACTCGAGGAGGATGGGGAAGTGGTCAGATATGAGGGAGCTGTGAGTCCAGGTCCTATGTGCCCCAAGAAAAGGCAGAAGGTCAGATGAGATAAGGAATCTGTCAAGTCTCTTACAGATGCCATCATCACCAGTCCTGCCATTACACCAGGTGGGGCCAGTCGAGGGAGGAGCAGCGTCCACGAGTCCAACAGAGCCAAAGAGAGAGTAAAAGTAATCAGAGTGATGGTCCAATGAGGCCTTACACCCCCAAATCTCCGAAGAGTGAAGTGTGAGATTAAGGTCACCAGCCAGGACAAGGCGAGGGAGATGAAGAAGGCCACCTCGGAGGGTTTTATCCCAAAATGAAACTCTTTCTTTGTAGGGACCGTAGACGTTCAGGATATGAACAGGGTTAGAAAGTTCTCGAAAATGAGCCAGGAGCAGAATGCCAGCGAAGGTGTGGTAGGCTTTACATTTAACAGAACGAGGATTCCATGCCGAAAGAAGCCCACCAGAGAGACCCCGAGCACTGGTTGCACAGTATTCCCAAGAAGGCAGAAGTTTCGAGAATGATAAAAGGGCCGGTAGGTCGCTGCACATAGTTTCCTGGAGGAGAATGAGATCCGGATGGAGAGAGTTGATAAGCGAGCGGAGACCAAGTGTTTTGGGCCTGCCTCCTAGGCCACGGACGTTAAGGGACATAATGATCATGGAGACCCATCCAATGTGGGGGTACACGCTCTAAGGCCCCGGGAGGGATGATCAAGTTCAGCTTCCTGTAATCTGAGGGAGAGGGGTATATATGGAGGGGAACCCGGCGAGAGTGCACGAGGCCCCTTTTTCCCTCTTTGTTTCCGGATAGTGACGTTGGCAAAACGAATAGAGTTGAGAGGGATGGTAGAGGAGGAAAGAGGGGTTGATGCCGTAAAGATGGACAGAGTTTTCTTAAGTGCCGGATCCGAGAAAGACGGGGAGGAAGAAGGGCTATTAGGAGGGTGAGCAGCAGTGTGTGGTGGGTCCAGAGGGGGGGGAGAAGGATGAGATGGCTCCGACAGCTGGGGGATAGGGGAAGGGGGGTCCTGAGGTGGCTGACGAACAGGAAGGGGAGGAAAATCCTCAACAGACTCAAGGGCCGGGGGTTGAGTGGGGCTGTACTAAGTCAGTGCTTCGGAAAGACCAGAACAAGCAGCTGGAGGATCCGGTGGAGTAACATGAGGGGAGGAATCGGGGACAGGGTCCACAGGCGTCACAGGGTTTTTGACCGAATTATGAGAGATGATCAAACTGTCTACAGCCTCAAAAAAAGATTCAGGCACAAAGTCATCAGGAGGAGAAAAATCAAAGACAGTACCTGGATTGGAGAGACATGGGGCCGGGTGCCTGGTATGAGGTGTGGGCGACCTGTCCAAACTGGATTCCTTTGGACCAGCATCAGAGAACCTACGAGGGCAAGAGTGCCGGAGATGTTCTATGGAGCGGCAGATGCTGCACCGAAATGGCACGTGGAGGTAGTCTAATCTCTGGACCAGCATCCTCTCCCCACATAAGAGCTCGACCTCAGCTGGCAGTCCACGAGTGATGTTCATCTCCACTAGGATCCTGGCGATGCGCTTGTCGTATACATGCAAGAAATCATCTTCAACGGAGACAAAACGACCTATGGTATTACCAATACCCTCCAAGATGGATTTGCTCCATAAGGGGAATGGTAGCTGCGGCAGAAGAACCCATAAATGCCGCTTACTGATTTTTTCTTTAAGGGGATCGAAATTTGGATGCCAGCGCCCAAGCACCAAGGACCCTTTGCCAACACGCCACAACCTGTCCAGAACCCTGGTGCAGTCGATAGGATCGAGAAATACAAAGACAATCCAGCCTCTGGAGAGGAGACTGATAGTAGGTATATAGTTGAATAAAGGTTTCCAGAATTCTTCTGCCCAGGAAATCCAAGATTGCTTATCCATAGAGACATACTCCAGGCGTCCAATCAATGCACGGGAGCATAGCGTCGTGACCCTGTCAAAGTAGACATCGTGGCCCAACACATATCTATACCGCTCAGCTGCAGCCTTGATGCGTTTAGTATTGCGTTTGACCCGGTGATGCTGCGAAACCCCAGAGTCCGCCATACCATTCAGTCGAAGTTCCAATCACAGAGTCAAGTGTCAGCTGCGTAAAGGAATAATGGCTTGAAGCAGCGACAAATGAAGAGAAAAGAGCAAGACATAAGAAAAGACGAGCAGAGGTACAAGAAGAGCCAAAATCTATGATGAGTGACCAGACCACTAAACGCCAAGGCGGGGATACTTAGGAGACCAATGTCAACGGCCGTCCCCACCAAATGATTAGAGACACAACAGACAAGGAAAATCAGTGAAAAACGGAGTCAACCCAAAACCCTGGAAGCCCNACGCCAAGGCGGGTATACTTAGGAGACCAATGTCAACGGCCGTCCCCACCAAATGATTAGAGACACAACAGACAAGGAAAATCAGTGAAAAACGGAGTCAACCCAAAACCCTGGAAGCCCGGGGCCAAAATGAACACAAAGGTGGTGGGCTGAAAGATGAGATACAGAGCCGCGGCAAAGGCGATGTCCTTCCCACTTTTTTAGCTAAATCTTGGTTGGTACTAGTCCCCCATTGCAGGGGAGGGACTCCAAGCAAGGCCACAGTGCTCTGTCGCCACAACCCTAAGTCAAAACCCTCGTCAAGGAGCAGGACAGGAAAGAGTCCCGTCAAAGGGAAAAATGGCAGTAAACCATAAGAGCATAGCCACGGAAAGAGGAGGAGCAGAAACCACCAAAGCTGTCGCAGCAGTGAGACGGGACATACCATACAAGTGAAAACTCAGTTGTCTCTTTGCTATCACATTATATACAAGTCTTGTAGACCATTGTATAAGTCTTGTACCCATTGTATTTGTTAGCATGAACATTTTGAATATATATAATATTTGATTATAAAAGCATATTCATTTATCATACGTTGTGTTGTATAGAGTCATTTATTATATAAAACTTTAATATTCTAAACACCTAATTTATAATAAAGACACAAGTGTTATGAATGTACAAGCATGGTTGGGATTTCAAATTAAGTACATTGGTCAAAATGATGGGTTGAAGGATAAAATTAATTGTATTTATAATTTTCCTTATATTTTATTATGGGTCATTTGGATTTTTTATTGTATTTGATGGTCAAAAAGCCCCATGTTGTGCATTTTCACTGTCAAATTCCATGTGTGGATGTTCCAATTTTTGCATGGTAAGGTCCTACTCTAACCCCCTTAAGTAGATAAGTATGATGCCATGTATTGAGGTCATTTATATTAAATAAGGCCCATGCATTAGTAGATGTAGTTTGAAAAACAATAATTGTAAGTAGACTTACTAAGTTCATCTACTAAAAAGTTCCTAGGAGGATAGATTGAAATTATATAAGAAGTGGAAGCGATGTAATGAAGTGTCTTGTGAAGCATAATGTAATTGGAGCTCTGCTCAATTGAGGTTGCCTCCTTGAAAAGACAAGTAAATAGGAGTAGATTACTTCCTTAAAATGATCAAATGTAAGGTGCTATTTTACTCTGAGAGTTTTCTCATTAATAAAGTAAGGGTTTTCATATTAATAAAGTAAGGAGGTTTTCTTTCTTATTTTTGGATATTTTGGGTGTGATACCACATTTAGATTTAAGGTACACAACTTTGGTATTATAGCATTTTCTAGGGTTCAAGAGAATAAAAAAAAGTTCTTCTATTTTGTAGGTTTCTAAGGGTTGTGATACTTGATGAGTTTCCGAGTGTTTTTAGGAGAATTTCTATAAACAAATTGTAGATCTATATTTTACTTGAAAAATACATGATTTTAATAAAATTCACCTAAATCAGAGTCTAGACAAAGGAGATATTGTAGTTTGAAAATATGTTTTTTAGGGTTATTTGGTGATGGTTGTTGTTCTTACGAAGGACATACATTTTGATAAAGTGATCAGATTGCGACCAAATCAATGCCAATTGATAGATAATTTTCGGGACTTTGATTTGACATGTTATATAAAAATAATTTTGGTTAGTATTGAGTGCGCTACAATTGTTATAAAATTATGATCTCAAACCCTCTCAAAATTGAAAAATGGTTGTGTTGGAACATGACGCAGGAGAAACAAATGTTGGTGATAAATGCTTTCTAGTATATGTATAGGATTTGTGAAGGCATGAAGAAGGAATACCGTGAATTCAAGAAGAGTTGTATCCTTCGTGAAATGCATGCATTCAGAGGTTGAATGTGATGATTGGTTCATGTAACAAATATAAAATAAATATTAATTAAATTAGTTAATTACTAGCGAAAGGGTGTAACCCTTCACTATGTTGGCTCGCGAGCTTATTGTACCTTTTTTATCATCATCCAATATATTATTATTATTCATATTTCATTATACAATGATAGTCGGATTCGACTAACGGACAACCGGATTCGGTTGCTCCATTTGGTATCAGAGCTCGGACTCGGCTCCTTTGACCTGAGCTCGCACTCGGCTCATAAATCATCCTTGATTTCTTCCGCTGCTCCATTTCATCCCTTGTCACTCCTAAACACAAAAAAAAAACCCAACTTCCTCCAGCTCCAGCCTGAGCGTTCCACCCCGATCTGTTCTCCTCTCCTCCCCACCTCCACTCCTCACACACTTCCACTCTTCTCCTCTGGTTTCCTACACGTCCCTCCAAACCTCTCCAACATTCGTTGGCTCCACACGCCATCCTCCTACACTCCAATCCTCACTCTACTGCACGCTCTCCCCTGCCATTGCTTCCATCGCACCCCAACTCCTCGTGCTGCTCCACAGCCACCATTACCCACCTCCACCTTCCCCCCTTGCACTACCTGCTCACTACGCGCTCGTCTGGCCTACCCATCACTGCCTTCCATCCTCCACAGCCGCCCTCATACACATCTTCCGTCGCCTACACACCTCCACGCGGTTGTCTCCACCTCCCCGCACCCTCCACGCTGCCCAACCGTCGCTCCTCCTACATCCTCCCTTCCACGCTGCCCTCTTCCCATCCACCTCTCTGAAATCCACGCGCTCCACCCTGTCCGCTGCTCCACCCGTGCTGTATCCACGCGCCCTCATTCCAACCTCCACGCTAATCTGCAACAAAAAAATACTACAATATAATATAATATAATATAAGATATATTATATTATTATATTATATTATTTCAAACATTTTGTAATATAATATATTTAAAAAAAAAACCAAATATTATATTTATTATTATAATATTTGTTTAAAAAAAAATAAAAAATTATATACAATAATGTGTATAGTTTACGAAAAATAATAATATTAATTAATTAATTAATATACTATTAGCCAAACTAGAGGAAATACACACCTCCGCATACAAGGTCCAAGACCATGGCGGAGCTAAAAGAGCAAATCGAAAAAATGGAGGAGGGCATAAAGTCCCTTGCTGCTGACCTAAAATGCGTGAAGGAAAAGATGCAAAATAACAATACATTACTCAAAGACGAACTTGTTGTGGTACTAGAAAGGAGGTTCGACGACAAACTTGACATCCTGAACGAAAAACAAAAAGACTTGATGAAAAAATGAGTACCGTGACGCAAAATATAAACACCATAACACAAAACATGAGCACCATGACGCAGAAGCATAATACATTATTCGAGATGTTACAAAGGTTCATACCTAGTCCGGGCCACGTTAGCAGTTCAGACATGCTAGATGCCTCATTTCATGTTGCCATCTAGGAAACACTCGCAAAGAATCAAGAAGATATGCAAAAAAAAATAAAGATTAACAATGTGACGCTTAAACAAGAGATAGAAACACAAGTACTACTAGATATGGAGGCACGATTAAACAACAAAATAGACGCTATAAGTAAGATATTAGAGAAAAGAAAAACTAAAAATCACCACCAACAACGAAGCAATTTAGATATGTCACTTTCATCGTCCAGCAATTTCAAGCCACCATCAAACCATAAGGAAAAAGGAAATCAACGTCGCCCTTACGAAGTGCACCCACCTAAGGCAAAAATAGAGTTGTCGAAATACAATGGGAGTGAAGACCAATGCGTTGCTTGGCTAAACAAAGCAGAAGAATACTTCGACATTTACAACATTCAATCTGACGAGGAGAAGGTGAAATATGCGTCAATGCATATGGAAGGGTACGCCTATAATTGGTACTTATGGTGGAAGAGAGATAATTTTACCTACCCCTGGAACTTGTTCAAAAATGATTTTTTTAATAGGTTTCAAGGAATCAAAGAAGATGATTTTTTCAGTAAACTTATCAGACTACAGCAAGTCGAAAACGTTGAGGAATTCACTCATCAATGAAAATCCTTATCAACACGAGTATTTGGGTTGTCTAACAAGCAAAGACTCGAAACCTATTTAGGAGGACTTAAACCACACCTCCAAAAAGAGTTAAAGTTACATGACATATGACATACCTAACGTAGAAGTAGCAAGACGTAAAGCAAAAGCCGTAGAACGCAAATTGGAAGGAATAAAAACAAAACACGATAGCCATTATCGACAAGAAAAAGAGACACAATGTAGGTACTGTGCAGATACTTGGTCTCCTGGCCATCAATGCAACAAACCTCAATCATATGCCTACGAAATGGAAAATAGATCAAAGTCATCTAACGGTTGCTCTGAAAATAAAAAGAAAAAGAAGAAAAACATATGTCGTCGATCCGGTGATGATTGGACCCCTGGTCATAAATGTAAGAACAATGAGACAATACAGTGCAAAATCATCAATGGAAAGGAAGTGCAAGTCTTTGCACAAGAGACCTCGTCCGATTCTAATACCGACACCAAGTCAGAATGAAGAACGACACTAAGAAAATACTTAAGCTTTGAGGACAAAGCTTCCTTAAAGGGAGTGGCAATGTAACAAATATAAAATAAATATTAATTAAATTAGTTAATTACTAGTGAAAGGGTGTAACCCTTCACTATGTTGGCTCAAGCCATATAAGAGGCAAGCCTATTGTACATTTTTTATCATCATCCAATATATTATTATTATTCATATTTCATTATACAATGATAGTCGGATTCGACTAATGGACAACCAGATTCGGTTGCTCCAGTTCATGGATAGTCGGTATTGTTGGGAAGATAACTACTTTCACCTTCTATTTAATGACTATGCCCCCCTTATGTAGAGATCATAATGCAAATCAATCTAGAGAAAGTTATGACTACCAATTTTTGGTTTGCATATTCTCCATTGGTATTATTATTTCCAAACTCTTATTTTACCTTTTGCGGTTGCATCGTTATTTTTTGGGATATGGATGGATCTATATATTTGGATCCACATAAGCATTCTAGGGAGCACCATTCTATGATATGTATTGAGCTCAAGTAAGTTTAGTTGGGAGTCAACATAAGGACTTCGACATGGGACTTGTGCTTATGGATGAACTTCTTAGATCACTTCAGTGTTGCAGGTAGTATTTGCACATGGGACAATAGCTTTTTTAATATTGTGGTTAGCATTATATTATGCACCAAATTCCCAAAACAACACAAAAATAGAAAGTAAGTGCAACCCAACACCTTCAAAATGAAATAAATATATGAATAAGAATCCTTTTAGAGGCGAAAACCTCTTTATACAATGTATTAAATGCTAAAGACAAGATTAGATGATCCTAAAACTAGGCCTCCTTGGTATATATATAGGAGAGGAATTGCACAATTATAATTGTAGCTGACCACACAATCACAGTTAAGGTCTTAGCAGACCGATAAATACAATACTAATATATAATAGAAATGTAATGTTACAATAAATGGCACTTAAATGCCCCTCCTTTTCAAATTGTTGATGTAGTAGCTGCGTGAGGCATCTTCACACAAGTCGACCCAAGAAAATATGATATTAAAATGTGTTTTATTGTGAAATAAGAGAAGGTGACCCTAGTTAAGATGATAAGTTGGCCTAGTTGAAAAATTAAATTGCCAGCAACATAAAGGATAAATAGAAGGTACCTCACTCCATTTTCATATCAAGCATTCAAGCAAGTTCGCTCAAGAGGAGAAAGAAGTTTGCTACTATTATTATGACATTGCTTTTTCGAGTTCTTCACTTTGGAGAAGTTTCTCCTTTATTTTTATTGGGGTTTATGCTACTATTATCTGGATGTACATTGATCTCTATTGGAAGGTGTGAGCTCGAGGGAGATAATAATGTTGCATTGTCTATGGTTTGGATGTGATAGATTATCATCGTGGTTAAACGAGCTCCACATTCATTTTGTTTCTGTGCTTGTTTATTCTTTTAGTGATCTTGTTTATTATATTATTGTCTTTATGAAATCCAACATGGTATCAGAGCAGTGCTAAAAGAAGCAATTGTCGAAAACTAGGGCTCCATACTTTGGAGTGTTTGCAATCTCAGATCATCTCAAAAGGAGCATAAAGCAACTCTCCCTAAGAGGGTGCATTTTTTCGTGGAGGCCAAATCTAGTTTGGTGAAGTTTCATTTTTTTACCTAATATTGCTGAGGCCAAGACGTAGGGCTCCTTGGATCTATCCCCTCTATCATCTTTGTTTTGGCTCAATCCTAGCTATTATCACCCAGAATCTACCCTTTGGTTGTGGAAGGATAAGTCGAAGGTTAACCTTACAAACCAATCATTAGGAGGAAAGCTGATTTCTTTCCTACCAGAGAGGGATCTCTTAACAAATAATTACAATGGCCAGAGATATTCTTAAAGAAACACATTTTGATTATGGGTGAAGCAAGAGGGTATCATTGGGCATGGAGTCAAAATCATGAGTCTTCCATTGGTCTTCAGATGGCAATTCAAGATTCACCATTTCTTTAACTAGTACCCTTAGCTCCACATGATCCACATAAGAAATAAGTGGCAACTTGGCACCAATCATCCTGAATGAGTCCACTATTTCAAAGTCCACATCCAATTTGTCAACTATAACCTTTCCTGATAGAGACTTAGTCATATCTTCAAACTTTTTGTGATCCAATCTAGCTTTAACCAAAAGAGCCTTATATTCATATTGAGATACGAGCTTTCCATCCTAATCCCAAAAAGAAGACATACCTTTCTGAAACAATTCTATAAACAAGCCTTTGAAAGAATTCACTTGTTGTAACATCTGGTTTGCCTTTGCTTGGACACTTTCATTGTGATGATGTTTCTTGATTACCTTCCTCTCCCAAGTTATGACTGCAATCTTGTCCTCAATACCCATTGTCTTTAACTCTTTTTCACATTCTTTGCTAACTTCACATTCTTATCAAGTAGTTCCTTACTCTTATTCTCATAAAAAATTCTTCTTTTTTCTTTATTATTTCAGTCAGTATTTGGTTTTATGTTGTAACACCCCGGTTTTGAACCCATTTGCATTAATGTATGTGATGTATATATTGTAATGAATCGTGGTGTGGAGCTAAAGGAAAAAGCCCCACCATTGATTTGGTTGTGTTATGTTTCGACGATTGGAATCGTTGCCGATGGTATATCGTGATATACGACAGATAATAGTTTTGGCATCATGTAAATATGTTTTTAATTAAATAAACCCCAACCAGCTATGTTCACTGCAACCATATTGAAAAGGGCATGATGTTCCCAAGGATAAGAAGGGGGGGAAAAGCCATGTGTCACCACCTTTTTTGATTTGCTCATCTTCCCTTGTCTTATCCAACTACCACATTAAAAGTTCTGTAGATTAGTTGGGGCAGTTATTGCTAGGGAGTGCAGTGTGGCAGGACTGTCATTCCTTTCCCACACGCACACTCCACCAACAAGTTGACCCTCACGATGGCAGGAAAACCACTACCCCATCACTCCATGCAGATTCTCCATTAGTCCATTCGCTCCGCGATTGCATGGGACATCCTCCCACTCTCCTGAGCTTGTTCATCTCACGCAGAGAAGTTCTGCTTCCTCACGCACCATTTGGGCTTCTCTATCGTAGTTCCTCACGCAGAGAGGAAGGGGGTGCCAATTTGGCCATTAGCATTCGGGGGCTGGGGAATGGGAATATCCCCTACGGTTGGTAGTCGATGTGTATGTTCTTTCTCAGGGCACGGGTTGAGGGTCTGTTTTACTTCCTCCATTGCCGACTATGTGAATTTCCCATGGTTTCATTATTGAGAAGGGGCTATTGTTTCCCCACGTTGGTTGGTTGTGTTTACGTTTACGTTTTGGGCTGCTGTAGGCTGTTATGGAGTTGTTTTGGCCACGATAGGGCCAAGAACGACCCATGAGTTGTTTCCCCTGTCCAAGCTGTAATTGCTGGTTGACTGCATGCATGCAGTGGTTGGTCTTCGGACTGTGTTGGGAGTGGGGATGAGGGATTGGTTTGCTTGACAAACCTGGTGAGTTTGGGAACGTCACAGACAGAGCTAGAGGGCTGGATTTCTTCTCCACAACCCCTGAATAGCACTAGAAGGGAGGTCAGGGCCTGAGGGACTGTGTAGCAGAGAAATGACTGATTTCCTTGTGTTGGGTGTGTGTGGGTGTCCTAGAAGTTAGGCTAGTTCTCGTGTAGGTGTCCTTAGCTCTTCAATGAGCTCACCAGCTTAGGATTTAGCCTTTCCCAGCTCCTGGATGGCCTGATAAACCCAACTGTGTTGGCTTGGCTGATCCGTTGTTTGCTTGAGAAACCCAACCGAGTTGGCTTGGCTGTTTTGTTATCCTTGGCTATGTGTAAGCTTGCTAGTTCCTTATTCCTTGGGGAATCATGCCCGGCTCGGGGGTGGCAGCGTTGCTGAGAGATTGAGGAGCACGATGGCCTATGGTTGGGTGGAACATTGCAATGACGTAGCTGGTTGTGGGGGTAGTTCTTAGAAGATAAGTATTCTGGACTAGAGGGCTGGATTTCTTCTCCACAACCCCTGAATAGCACTGGAAGGGAGGTCAGGGCCTGAGGGACTGTGTAGCAGAGAAATGATTGATTTCCTTATGTTGGGTGTGTGTGGGTGTCCTAGAAGTTAGGCTAGTTCTCGTGTAGGTGTCCTTAGCTCTTCAATGAGCTCACCAGCTTAGGATTTAGCCTTTCCCAGCTCCTGGATGGCCTGATAAACCCAACTGTGTTGGCTTGGCTGTTTTGTTATCCTTGGCTATGTGTAAGCTTGCTAGTTCCTTATTCCTTGGGGAATCATGCCCGGCTCGGGGGTGGCAGCGTTGCTGAGAGATTGAGGAGCATGCTGGCCTATGGTTGGGTGGAATGTTGTAATGATGTAGCTGGTTGTGGGGGTAGTTCTTAGAAGATAAGTATTCTGGACTAGTCTGCTTTTGCAATCATACATATTGTTTGATGAATATGATGAACATGTTGAATGCTTGTAGGAATGTATGGTTTTGCTTCCGCTATGTATATGAATGTTTATGCATCCTATTGTGTAGTATGTTCAAGCATTTCGGTTTTTAAATGTATGTTCATGTTCATTGGGCTAGTTGCCCGGATGTTTGGTGTAAGGTAACGTCCTTTTCGTCGGTCAGAGGTTCGGGGACGTTACAATGTGGTATCAGAGCTAATGTTGCAGCATGGGCCTGAATGGGCCATGAAAGATCAGAAAAATTTCATAAAAATTGCCTAAGTGCCTGAACCGTTGGCTCATCGGAAGACTAAGTAGGAAACTCTTCCGATTGAGCAGATCACCTAATCAGAATGTCACTGACAGAGGAAGAAATTGAGAAATTTCTCTAAGTATTCGTCGACCGTCGGTGAAAGTTAGAGGATGTGGGAGCCGTAGTTTCAGCAGAGATCAACCGAAGACCACCAAAACGTCGGCTCCATTTAGTTAAAAGAACATCCGATGATTAACTTTCGGCGATCGGCGGAAGTTAGTTGATTGGATCAACGACGAATAGTGGAAAGAAGAGCCGATGAAGCGGTGGAAAGGAAACTTCCATTGGAAGCGGTCAACGGAAGACCGCTGAAATGGTGGCGCGATTTAGTGGATGGAGTACCTGTAGTTTCGGTGGAGATTAGTAGATTGATCGACGAAATTTAGAGGATGGGAGCGCTGAAACGTCGGTGGAAAAGACAAGATGCTAGTTGGTGAAGCCGCCGACAGTGGCAGCGGAAAGAAGGATAAAAAGAAAATTTTCTCAAATTTTTTTCTAAGTCGTGAAATTATCGACGATCGACGATGATTAGAGGATTGAATCGCTGATGATTAGCCGATAAGGTCACTGAAACGTCATCGTCGTCGGCGAGATTTAGTTCTTTAGGGAGCCGATGCGATGGAAGACAAAGAAGAAAATTCTAAGTCAGGAGACCATCGACGATCAGAAAAGTTTAGCTAATTGGATCGCCGATGAATAGAAGATGGGATCATCGACAAATAGAGGATGAAGTTGCCGAAGACTAGTGAAGTGGATCGGCGATTATTAGTTGAAGGAAGAGCCACAGTTTCGGCGAAGATCTTCCAAATACCGCCGAAATGTCGGCGAAACTTAATTCTTTGAGTAGCTGATGCAAAGAGGGAGAATTTTCCAAAATTTTGTCTAAGCGAAGAAAACATCGAAAAATGTTAGAAGATCGGACCATCGATGAACATCGGAAAGTATAGCTGTTTGTGCGTCCACCGTTGCGGCTGTCAAATGAACTATCCTTTCGACGGTTAGTGCTTCCGACAGCTGATGAAGGGTCCGCGGAGCCCACAGTCAGTTTGCTTCCTGTTGTTGCGGTTGCCTAAGGGACTGAGCACCCGATGAATAGCGCATCTGACCACCGATACAAGGCTATGGAAATAATCGCCGATGCTGTATAGTGAACAGTGTTCCAACTGCCAATACTGTGGAAAACTATAGTTGTTACGGCCGTCGATGCAGCGGAAAGGGTTAGTTGTTATGGTCGCCGATGAGCACCGGAGGAACTTACTGTTGGGATCACCGAAACATCAGAGTTTTAGTTGGGAAGAGTTCCGATTGGGCCAAAGGAAATTTGGGTTTTCCAAGAGGATTTCTCAGCAAATTCCAGTTGTTTTTCAGTGGATTTTTTAGTTGATTGTTAGTGGATTACAGGGCTGAACAAGAAGAGAATTTTTTTTGTGTGTTTAAGCAAAATTGTTATTTTATGATTTTTCCAGGAGAAGGTAAGTAGTCCGATTTATATCAATGTATGCATCTAACAGTTTTCTACCAACACATTTGCAGAATCATAAAACACCTTCAAGGGTAGTATTCTGGATAGTGCATTTTAGTATGTAAGTGGTGGTTCAGTTACGAGAACTCATGATGGATATGATGCTTGAGATTCTTACGAGCATGCAAGAGATGCCACGGGGGAAAATGTCCATTATGGAAATGATGACATAGAGTCTAATGGAAGGAGATTCCAAGAGACACTGTCAGATGTTGCAGCCACCATGAGAAGCTTCATTAAAGCCCAGGAAGAGAAACATCAGTTGAATGCTGCTATGTTCCAGAGTTTGACAGACTTGCAAATGAAGATAGATTATGGACGAGGTACAACAAGGACAGAAGGTAGTAAGAGCAGTACTAGGAGAAGGAGAAGGAAATATAGTGGATCAACTGACTCTGAAGACTCCAGCAGGGATTCAAGTTCATCCTCTCGTAAAATAAAAAGAAGAAGACACCATAGGGATCGCTCTCAGGATGAATTTAAGAAAGCTAAACCTCCTACATTTGATGGTGAGATAAAGATTGGACAAGAGGCTGAAGCTTGGCTTCTTGGGATAAAGAAGTAATTTCAAGTGCAAGATTATTCGAGAAACATGAAGGCAAGAGTTGCCATATTCAATATGAATGGAAGAACATCCATTTGGTGGGAACACTTCAAGCAAGTAAATAGGATCAGTGAAAGGAGACTGAAGTGGAAACAGTTCAAGAAGTATTTCAACCAGAAATACCTCTCTAACAGGTATTATGACGACAAGATCAAAGAATTCCATGAGCTGAGATTGGGACAGCAAACCATGGAAGAGTATGCAAATAAGTTTTTGGAGCTATTGAGGTATGTCCGATACATCAGGGATGAAAAAGTGAAGGTCCAGCGGTTTCTGACTGGATTGCCCCAGTCTTGCAAAGATATAATTGAGTTTTACGAACCTAGAACCCTCAAAGAAGCAATAAGGAAGGCTAAGTATTGCTATGAGCAAAGCAAAAGTAAACCTAATTACCATAAGGCATGGAAGGACAAGAAGAATGAGAAGTTTAACCAAAGAAAAAAAGGTTTCAAACCTTCTAACTTCAGGAATCAGCAGAAGCAGCCATCCCAAGCTGCGAGTAAGCCAGTTGGAGTGACAAGAGAAAAGCCTAAGGATCCACAATAGAATAGAGGACCACTTCAATGTTGGAGATGTGGAGGACCCCACATGTGCGGGACTTGTCCACTCAAGAATGAGAGTGCAAGACCAGCTTACAACATTCAAGGAGCAGAAACAGTGGGTCATGTGGCAAGGGCAGTCCCTAGGATTTATGCAGCACTAGAGGACCGCTAGGCAGATCACCAGTCAACTATGGTTGAAGTTGTAGGTAAGATTGTTGAGCAATCTATTTCTATTTTGATTGACCCTCATTCTACTCACAGTTACATTACTCCTAGAGTAGTAGAGATTTGTGCTTTCAAGAAAGTAAAGCATAGAAAATCTTGGTTAGTTCAGCTAGCCACTGGGACTAAGAGAAAGGTCAGAGAAGTGGTAGAGAAATTTCCATTGGTTATGAATGGATTGATCACTTGTGTAGATCTGAATGTTCTACCGCTTGGTTCCTATGATGTTCTCATTGGAATGAATTGGTTGGAAGCTCACAGAGTGAAGCTTGAATATTACAATAAGACTTTCGAATGCATGAATGAAGAAGGAAACCCAGTAGTTGTGAAAGGTATTCCAAAGGTGATTTCAGTAAGGTAGGTTTCAGCAATGCAGTTAAAGAAGTTTTGTAGGAAGGGTTGCGAGTTGTATGCAGCTCATATTTTGGAGGCAACAGGAGGTGAAACTCCTAGGTTGGAGGACTATCAGGTGTTACAGGAATTCAAGGATGTGTTTCCTGACGAGATTCCAGGGCTTCCTCCAAAGAGGGACATTGATTTCACAATTGAACTTGTGCCAGGAGCAGCACCAGTATCCAAGACACCCTACAGGATGAGTACACCGGAGATGCTAGAGTTGAAGATGCAACTGCAAGAGTTGCTGGAAAAGAAGTATATCCGACCGAGTGTGTCTCCTTGGGGAGCACTAGTTCTATTTGTAAAGAAGAAATATGGTACACTCAGGTTGTGTATTGATTACAGATAGTTGAACAAGGTTACGGTGAAGAACAAATACCCTTTGCCTAGGATTGATGATCTCTTTGATCAAATGAGAGGAGCAAAGGTATTTTCCAAGATTGACTTAAGGTCTGGTTATCATCAGGTGAGAATCAAGGATGAAGACATTCATAAGATAGCCTTGAGAACAAGGTATGGGCATTATGAGTTTGTAGTGGTGCCATTTGGTCTCACAAATGCACCAGCTACATTTATGTGCCTTATGAATAGTGTCTTCAACAGATATTTGGACAAGTTTGTTCTTGTTTTCCTTGGTGACATTCTTGTTTATTCTAAGAATGAGAAAGAGCATGAAGAGCATTTGAGATTGACATTACAATTGCTCAGGGAGCATCAGTTGTATGCAAAGCTGAGCAAGTGTGACTTCTATAGAGATAGAATTCAGTATTTGGGCCACATTATCTCAGATAAGGGTATATTTGTGGACCCTGAAAATATTGAAGCCATTATGAATTGTCCTACTCCAAGAAATGTGACGGATGTAAGGTCTTTTATGGGACATGCAGGATACTATAGGAGATTCATTGGGGGATTCTCCAAAGTTGCACATGCCATCACTTCTTTGCAAAGGAAGGAGATAAATTTTGAATGGACATCAAGGTGTGAAGAAAGTTTCTAGCGGTTGAAGAATATTCTCACCAGTGCACCCGTATTGAAAGTTGCAGATCCAGAAAAATATTTTGTGGTGTGTACCGATGCATGTCGACAAGGGCTTGGAGGAGTCCTTATGCAGGACAACCACGTGATATGTTATGAGTCGAGAAAGATGAAGGAGCATGAGAAAAACTATGCCACTCATGATCTAGAGCTTGCAGCCATAGTACTTGCTCTCAAGATGTGGAGACATTACTTGATGGGTAGGAGATTTGAGCTGAGGACAAACCATTGTGGTCTGAAGTATTTGTTTGATCAGCCTACTCTGAATGCTAGGCAAGCAAGATGGCTGGAGTTTTTATGTGAATTTGATTTCGAAATCAAGCACATAAAGGGAAAAGAGAATAAGGTAGCGGATGCACTCAGCAGGAAGGTGCAGGAAATGCATGTGGAATCTCTTAGTAGTTGCCAATCAGATTTGAGGCAGCAGATTGTTAATCATGCTGCTGGAGACGAATGGTATGAGCTAGTAAAAGACAAATTGCAGCAGCAAAGTCTTGAGAAGAGGTATGAGGGATATAAATTGGAAGAAGACGGACTTCTTATTTATAAAGGCAGAATTTATATTCCAAATATAGCAGATTTGAGGAGAGTTTTTATGGATGAAATCCATCAAGCTCCATATTCTGGTCATCCCGGATACTAGAAGACAATTGCTACAGCCAGAAGGCAGTACTTTTGGCCAGGAATGAAAAAGGATATGGCTGAATACATTTCAAGGTGCATGAAATGCCAGTAGGTAAAGGTTGAGCATCAACATCCAATAGGCTTGTTGCAGCCTTTGCCAGTTCTGGAATGGAAATGGGAAGTTATTTCCATGGATTTTATTACAGGATTGTCGATGACTTGGAGACAGCATGATTCCATCATGGTTGTGGTGGACAAGTTGACTAAGGCAGCACATTTTATATCGGTAAATTCTACGCATAATACTGATGACATCGCAAAAATATTCATGAAGGAGATTTTCAAATTGCATGGTTTGCCGAAGGCAATAGTCTCTGACAGAGATGTCAAGTTCACTTCCAATTTTTGGAAGGGGTTGTTTGCATATTTGGGTACAAACCTAAACTTCAGCACTGCATACCATCCTCAGATAGATGGGAAGATTGAGATAGTTAATCAGGTGCTTGAAGACATGCTTCACATGTACGTGATGAAAAAACCAACCAAGTGGGAAGATTACTTACACTTGGCAGAGTTTTCTTATAACAATGGACAGCGGGCATCCTTGGGGATGAGTCAGTATGAAGATTTGTATGGAAGAAGGTGTAGGACACCAATGACTTGGGATAATCTAGTGAACAGGGTTGTGCTTGGACCAAAATTGCTCAAGGAAATGGAACAAAAGGTTGTAAAGATCAGGCATAATCTGAAAGCAGCACATGACAGACAGAAAAGCTATGCAGATAAGCATAGGGTGAACAAGGAGTTCAGTGTTGGGGATCATGTCTACCTCAGAGTGAGGGCAAGGAAGATTTCCTTGAAGCTTGAAAGTTGTGTCAAGCTATCACCAAGATATTGTGGACCATTTGAAGTGCTTGAAAGAATAGGGCTAGTTGCATATAGACTTGCATTGCCTGCTAGTACTAGAGCTCATAATGTTTTTCATGTTTCTTTGCTTAAGAAATATGTACATGATCCTAACCATGTGATTAATTGGGATGTGATTTAGGTGGAACCTGGGGGAGAGTTCCAAACTGAGCCAATGTGCATCCTTGACAGGAAGGTCACAATCCTCTGGAACTGGGCCATAGGGCAGGTAAAGGTGCAATGGGAGTAGTACGGATTTGAAGAGGCTACGTGGGAGCTGGAAGATGCCATGCGATTGGCACATCCATTTTTGTTCAATTCTGCGGAACACTGAGGCGGTACCAGTGTCACATTTTGTTTAAATTTTGTAAAGCACTGAGGACAGTGCTATTGAAGGGGGAGGGGAATGTAACACCCTGGTTTCAACCTCGTTTGCATTAATGTATGTGATGTATATATTGTAATGAATCATGGTGTGGAGCTTAAGGAAAAATCCCCACCATCGATTTGGTTGTGTTATGTTTTAGCGATTGGAATCGTTGCCGATGGTATATTGTGATATATGTCACATAATAGTTTTGGCATCATGTAAATATGCTTTTAATAAAATAAACCCCAGCCAGCTATGTTCACTGCAACCATATTGAAAAGGGCATGATGTTCCCAAGGATAAGAAGGGGGGGAAAAGCCATGTGTCACCACCCTTTTTTATTTGCTCATCTTCCCTTGTCTTATCCAACTACCACATTAAAATTTCTGCTAATTAGTTGGGGCAGTTATTGCTGGGGAGTGCAGTGTGGCAGGACTGTCAGTCCTTGCCCACATGCACACTCCACCAGCAGATTGACCCTCATGATGGCAGGAAAATCACCACCCCATCACTCCATGCTAATTCTCCATTATTTCATTCGCTCCACGACTGCATGGGACATCCTCCCACTCTCCTGAGCTTGTTCATCTCATGCAGAGACATTCTGCTTCCTCATGCACTGTTTGGGCTTCTCTATCGTAGTTCCTCACGCAGAGAGGAAGAGGGTACTGATTTGGCCATTAGCATTCAGGGGCTGGGGAACGAGAATCTCCCCTACGGTTGGTAGTTGGTGTGTATGTTCTTTCTTAGGGCATGGGTTGAGGGTTTGTTTTACTTCCTCCATTGCTGATTGTGTGAATTTCCCGTGGTTTCATTGTTAAGAAGGGGCTATTGTTTCCCCATGTTGGTTGGTTGTGTCTACCTTTACGTTTTGGGTTGCTGTAGGCTGTTATGGAGTCGTTTTGGCCACGATAGGGCCAAGAATGACCCAGGAGTTGTTTCCCCTGTCTAAGCTGTAATTGCTGGTTGACTGCATGCATGCAGTGGTTGGTCTTCGGACTGTGTTAGGAGTGGGGATGAGGGCTTGGTTTGCTTGACAAACCTGGCAGATTTGGGAACCGCACAGATAGAGCTAGAGGGATGGATTTCTTCTCCACAACCCCTAAATAGCACTGGAAGGGAGGTCAGGGCCTGAGGGACTGTGTAGTAGAGAAAGGACTGATTTCCTTGTGTTGGGTGTGTGTGGGTGTCCTAGAATTCAGTCTAGTTCTGGTGTAGGTGTCCTTAGCTCTTCAATGAGCTTAGTAACTTAGCATTTAGACTTTCCTAGCTCCTGGATGGCCTGATAAACCCAACTGTGTTGGCTTGGCTGATCCGTTGTTTGCCTAAGAAACCCAACCGAGTTGGCTTGGCTGTTTTGTTATCCTTGGCTATGTGTAAGCCTGCTAGTTCCTTATTCCTTGGGGAATCATTCCTGGCTAGTGGGTGGCAGTGTTTCTGAGAGATTGAGGAGTACACTGGCCTATGGTTGGGTGGAACGTTGCAGCGACGTAGCTGGTTGCGGGGGTAGTTCTTAGAAGATAAGTATTCTGGACTAGTCTGCTTTTGCAATCATACATACTGTTTGATGAATATGATGAACATGTTGAATGCTTGTAGGAATGTATGGTTTTGCTTCCGTTGTGTATATGAATGTTTATGCATCCTAGTGTGTAGTATGTTCAAGCATTTCGGTTTTTATATGTATGTTCATGTTCATTGGACTAGTTGCCCGGATGTTTGGTGTAAGGTAGCGTCCTCTTCTCCGGTCGGAGGTTCGGGGATGTTACATCTGTTTTCAAACCGTTTATTTCTTCATCCCTCAAGTTGACTTGTGATATAGCTTGAACAATGGCTTCAATGCTTGTCTCTATACTTGGATGACCTGTTTGTACCTATTTATTCTTTTCTTTCTCCTCTCTTTCCTTTTCTAGAACTAATTGAGTTGCATTTAAAACATCAATTTTAGGAATAAGGAAAGCTCTTTCCTTCTCCCATTGGCCTTGTTCATCAGCAATTTTTAATAATTTAGCTTTACTATCATTCAGTTCTTGGGACAACGACTCTTTTTTCCTCTCTAATACTGTCAACTTAGAAACTTGGATCAATTGAGTGGTTGTAATCTTCATCTTTTTCTTTAATAGTTGGATAGTCTTTTCTTTCTCAACTAAGATTTTCTTTGTAGCTTGTCCTCTATCTGGCTCACTATCCATATCTAGTAGATCACCCTGAAGCTTCTTGATTTGCTGTTGGTATGTCTTATTTTCCACTTTTTCTTGTTTCAATTGACTCTCCAACCTTGAAATTGTAGATTGTAACTTTGAAACCTTTAATGTTGCTTTCATTAAATTAGTATAGATTAATTCCCCAGTTTGCTTATGCAAATGAATCTTATCAGGAACTGGAATTTTCTGCAAATAGAGTCTCATTTCTAAAACTCTAGTCTCATTGAGTCTCATTCCACTGCCAAATTCAATGTGTTTTTTCACATGGTCCTTCACAATGACCAGTGAAATCTATTTATCTGAGATGTCCCTTACTTTAGAATAAAGCTTAAAATATTTATCTGAAGAAAATGTTTTATCTTGTCCATATCTAGCATATAAGTCACTTCTTGACTTGTATTTATCACTGGACCCACCCTCTTGTATTTCTGCAAAGCTTTATTCCTGAATCTAAAAAGTCGGGCCCCAGAGTTTTTCTTTTATCTTCTTTCTTCCCACTTCAACCAATCCTTTTTTCTGAATCTATCTTTGTCCGTTTTTCCACTTCTGAATCTTCATCTTCAACTTCAACAACTTTTGAAAAACTCCTCTTGCCAATAATCTTAATTTTACTAGGAGTTGGAATAATCATTGCTGTTGATTTCATTTTGGTAGATGGATTTTCTTGTAGGCTCTTTGAATTCTCCACACCTGATAGGTATTCCAATAAGTTTTAGCTCTTTGAGCTAATCCCTCTGTCTCTTGATGATCAAATGCTTTGTTTTTGTTTTGCTTCCTCCTCTATGATATGACGTGATGTGGATCATAGATGATTTTGGTGGCTTTCATGAAATTCAGATCCTGTAGAAAGCCTTCAACTATTGGAAGAGCAACTTTATTTTTTATAATAAAGGGACCCACCTTTAAAGGGAATTTAATCTCAGAGGCCTTTCTAAAGCTCAAGAAGTACTCATTTTCCACATTAATCTTCTGCCTGATAAATTCCAAGGAATATCCTAGGTTTCAAGAGTGTAGGCATGATGTATGTCTCATGAACAAAACCATAAAGTCTGATAATGGTATGTTCCTTCAGAAGGAACCAATCTCCAATTCTTCTATCTAGACTAAATTGTAAGATCTCCTCCATCTCAAGAAACACTCTGGGCAACTTTTCTTGAAACATTACCCTATACACTTCTGACATTATAAGATTCATGTAATTGGAGGTATTGTTTTTTATTTTTATTTTAGAAGTAAATAGTATCTCTGGAAATTGAAGATTCTCCTCATTAAAGAACATAAACATTCTGATCATGTAGGGTTGATATATGAAATGTCTGGTCATGTGGAAATTCATTAACTGAGAATGAATATTCCCAGCTAGGAATTCATCAAATTTAAGACATGACAACTGACTAGATTCAGACTCAGACTCAGGCTGATGCATACTTAACCTAAATAACAGTCTTAACAGAATTTTTGAGACAAACTTATCAATGCCCAACCCTAAAAATTGACTCAATAAGGATATGAACCACTGTGATTCTTCATTGAACAGGTTAATGTCAAGGGGAAAAGGCTCAGTTTCAACAGAAATATCAGGATTAATACTTTTGGAGTAAAAGATTTGCTTTTCTTCAACTGCGGCATGTCTGAATTGCTCAATTACATTTTCCTCAGCAAAATCTTCCAAATTTTGGGTGAACGACTAGGGTGCTTCTAATGAATCTCTGTCAACCAAGGAATTGATAGAGAAAATGATTTTAGACCTATTTGATTCCATTATGACACCTTCATACTGGGAATAATTGGACGCACACCTAACGGCTTGGTCTGGAAAAAAATACTAAAAAATAAGACTTCTGGATACCGTACAACTCAATTCCCTATTCCTCTAAGGTTTTTATTCAGTTCTTCAGTTCATGTACCAGACCAGAAGAGAGTAATGTGTCAAAAATGTCCCCATCCCTGTCTTCAAATATTTCCTCCAGTTTGCTGAATTCACAAACCTGTGTCTCAATTTCACCTTCGCCTTCCATTTTGAAAATAACTTGGCGGGTTAGCTACGTGGCTTACTTGGAAAACGACAACCGTGAAAAAGTGTATCCGACTCAGCTTCCACAGGTGCAAGCACGTTTTTGCCTATGTGCAAAAGACAAATGACATGCCTCCATTTGAATTTTTCCTTTATAATATTCACAATAAACGGCTTTGGGATTGCGAGAGGTGGTTTCTCCCCACCATATTTCACCCAACGGAATGATTCTTCGCCCAACACGTTGAAGGTGGTAAAAATTCTGCTGGCCCCCGACTGTTTTTCTCTATGGATGTTGTGAGCGCGGAACAAACCTCCACCATCGATCTCTTTCCCCTTTCATCGTGCGCCTCACTAATCTCTTACCCTTTTGTCCATTGAGCAACTTCCTCCAATGGATTCCATGTCTACCGTCGATATTTTTGATCTTCAAATATGAACCATCGATCTTTTCATAGATACCATAAACTTTTTATTTATTCAATTTAGCCACTTCTTACCTCTAGCGTGCAGTCCTATGGGGAAAATGAAGAATTTAGTCTCCCCTCAAGCACCCAACTTCACAGCCCCTCGGTCATATTGCTAGGATTTAAACTATAACTTCTTTATCTCACCTTAAGTTCCTCTCAGCTATTATAAACTAAGAATATGATAACACTAGCTTTCTTCAACTCTACTTGGGAAGTCACTTCCATCTGTGGAAGCATATTTCATATCCGGATTTTTTCATCTTTTGACCTACTTTCTGTTGGTACTAGAATCTAGGGCTTCTGCATTCTTACTGTTCCATCCACATATCTAGGAGAAAATAAGGTGTATTACATTCACCTTGATAGGGCGCATCTCCCTATGAAATCAATTTTGCAAGTATCCACGCTTCAAATTTGACCTAGCTCTTGCTAGGGTTTCTGAAGCAGTTTTCAGGTTGTAGTCAAGAAGATCAACATGAAGGTTGAACATAGATTTGACGAGGTTTCCAAGTCTAGGGTTCTAATTAAGCTTGTTGATGAGGAGGTTCAAAAGTATCTCGCTCATATCCAATGATTTAGATGTTAGAAGTTCGGTCACTATGCTATACAATGTCGTAATTCAAAGAAAAGAAGAAGTTGAGCCTCAACTATTGATGTAGATGAAGAAGCTCAACATGAAGAAATTCAATCCCTTACATCTCATGTCAAGAAAGATAAAGGTAAAGGAAGAAAGACTCATAACATAAAATACAAAGGTGAAATATCAAGCTCTATTTGAAAAAAGAAGAAGAAGAAGGATCTTTCACACATTTAATGCTTCAAATGTCGTAAATACAAACACTATTCCAAACAGTGTCATGGTTCAAATAAAAGGAAACATGGAGCTTCAACTATGGATATTGATGAAGATACTCCACACAAGAGGTCTAGGAATGTTTTGAGGCTTGGAAATTCGCAGGCAACAACAGTAAGGGATTCTCCCCAGTCAACGTTCCCAACTAGCCCGTGACTGTTTGGTATGGGGAATCCGTCCAGTTTACGGTCCGGCTACCATAGGTCAAAGTAACAAAAAAAAAGGTTTTACTGGTTGCGGCCCGGTCCACCGTGTATTTTGTATTTTTGATTTAAGTATGATATGCATATGCCTAATTAACCATGCAGGGTGATAAGGATGCAAGGAGCATTCACAATGTGATGTGCAGGTTCTTACCTCTCGTCTTAGCAATCACAAGCATCTCAATCACATATGCAGTAATAAACTAAAACTAACTATTTATCTATCTATCCTCGGGGAGCAAGCTGTAACTTAATTATGAGTAATGTGTATTGTGCATGCATTATAAAGAGAAATTACAGGTAGCTGATGTTTCTTTCTACAACACATGAATGATTAAGATATTTCAACAATCAGATAGCCAATTATTTTATGAACAACATACATTACTCATGGTGGTAATTCCACAAAATAAACCAGAAATCATTTAAACAAGAACATAGGTTCTAAGAGTTAGAACGATCTCATGGTTAATGGACAAAAGATGGAAAAACAAAATAGTTCATCTTTCCGCCATCCACAACATAACATTTGAAAGTCCCACCAATCTTTCTCCAACAGGCAAACAATAAGTCTTTATTGCAAAAAAAAGTAGTTCTTCTTACAATATCGCTTTACATGTCTAACTGGGAAAAAGCCCCTTCTAAGTTCTACTTTCAAATATTTAAACTACAACCGCAGACCGCTTGGGCTGCCCCCCAAACGTATGACCTTTCGGTCCCTCAAAACGCTTCATCTTCCCATTTTATTTTCTGTGCGTATTCATGATCTGATTAGTAACTGACAGATCTTTCGGGTCTGTGCCTTTGTCACCATTCACTTTGTCTTTTCCTTCATTTGTCCTTCTTAAGATCCTGCTGGCCATGGTTTGACCTCTGCTGAGAACAACCCAGCTATGCCTTCGCGCCGCGGCAGTCTGAAAATTCCTTTGAGTCCACCTACGATTCATCCAAATGTATCATTCATTGGGATTACATTCTAAAATGAAACGTAAATTATATCAACCCACAACAACTGATCAACAAGATAGGTCATGTACTGCATTACAGTCTTGAGGACTTCCACAAGTGTCGGCACCACTGTCTCGTTCACCTACGGGTTCAAGAGAAAAAACCAATGATGAAAAACATAAAAAAATCGGCGGCTTAGACGCTAACATCGGTAGGGTAGACCAAGTCACATCCGCAATGACGGATCTCAACAGGCGACGGGTACTGCGAAAACACTAAAGTACATCAGAGTCGAAAAAGATAAGACCTGAGTTGTGGGTGGGAAAACTCCCCATCGGAATTCGGAAGGTTTTACACTTCGGAAGCTTAATCACTTTGGGAGCCGCAACGGTGGAAGAAGAAAAAGTTACGGGCAAGCAACTAAAAGACTGATGCGTCGGCTGGCGGAAAAGTCAAAAGCTCGGACGTCGGAGACATTTGGATCGAAAGACGAAAGTGTATTTCTTTCCGCAATGGCGGAAGACCAAACCATAGATCCATCCGCAATAGCGGAAATAACTGGGTGACAAATAACCGTGCGTCGGATTTCTAACATCGGAACGAAAGCAGAAACGCAACCGCAACGGCGGATACCAAAAGGATATCATGCCCCGCCAAATAAGACTCGAATCGGAAGAGTGGATGACTAAAGATTGGAAGGGTTATGCCTTTCGCAGCCGCAACGATGGAAGAGTAAAGCGTGCAACCTTCCGCAACGTCGGAGTTGAAAATGATTAGTCAACCGAAAAAATAAATATTTCCGCAGCTACAACGGCGGAAGCGCATGACTTACGATATCGACGAAAATAACAAAGCGAGAATCGAAAAATCAAAACGTAATCGGGAGAGATTGCAATTTCCCATCTGCAACGGCGGAGAAAGTATTAATAAACTGCGTCTATGTAAAACCCAAAAACAACCGATGTGAAACAAATGTATCGGAAGCAAAGTCGAAGTCAAGACTCATTATTTCTCCGCAACGGCGGGAGCACCAACCAAATAAACTTCCGATTCAAGCAAGCTGAGAACGTATCCAAAGGAAACAATCAAATTTGCACAAACAGTGGATTGTTTCAAGCGTTAGAGGAAAATCTAAGATGAGTGGTAGATCAAACCAAGCATTTGAAAATCATTTTGAAAAAAATCATTAGATCAAATCAAAGAATAAAATAGAACTAATCCGAGCGAAAGGAGGGTCCCAATTTTTTTTGGAATTTTGGGAATTTGTTGCAGCTGCAACAGAATGATGATTATGAAGAAAGTGCAGAAGATCGTCGAAATGAATTATTCTTGTAGTAGTCTCCATGATGAGATATGAAGATCTAGATTGTGATGGGATTCCAACAAGGAGATGGAGACTAGAGCACTATCATGATTCCTACAAGGAGGCAGTGGGATCCCACCCAAAAAACAATAAAAGATAAGTATTTGGGTTTTCAATTGTTATTATTGCTCTTGTAGATTAGATCTGTTTATTTTTAAAACATTTTCATAACAAGTTGTATGTAGATATACGTTCCTAGAATTAGGAAGATTGTAGAGAATTTGATATAGTTCTTTTATTGATGAACAATATGCTAATGTAGAAATTGTTATATGATTTTTTAAATAGCCATAATGCTCCACAACATTCCATGAACCCATCTAGGATGATATCTCCTTCTAACATGCTTAGAGTAGTGCACACAGTCTCTTGATAGTATGTTCTAACGAAGATAATATGCATCCAGATAGTTACCATATATATCTTGTGCCTAAGCATTGGCTAAGATGCTTACATAACTGTGTGAACTATTGTCATTGCATTGAAATATGAATTTATTAAATTTGATTGTGTAATGCCATTATCCATATGACGAGATTTGACTTGTAGGGAAACGAAAAAATGCTATGGCTTATAAGAAAAGGATGATGAGACTTGTTTTGAAGAACAAGTGATGAACATATAAGATCTCGTTGATATTCAGTGATCGAGAGAGAGAAGATTGATTAGAAGCAGGAAAATTCTAGGAGCATGACTCTCAGCCCAAACTATACATCAGGAAGAGGGATGACTTCTGTAACAGAAAAAAATAGTTAAATGAATGTTCAATAGTAACAGATGGACAAGGACCTAATACATCCAACTATATGTGAATAGATGACCCACAAGCCCAAAGGATCTCATATAGATATTTATGATTGGGAGCATAAGACTCCAAGGGATGTCGGTCTCTCAACTGCAAATGTTTGATGATTATGGAAAGCAGTTGGTTTCCAATTAGAGTATAGACAAATGGATTATAGTATGTTAATCTAGGAGGAAGAGAGTTACTTAGCCGATTTCTGAGGGGAAAGATGGATTTAGTCCTTGAGATAAGGATCTTGGACTATTGCATCACTTATTGATGGTGTGGCAGAAACCCGTTGAGGTCTTCCTAGGTTAAGATAAGAACATAATTGAGATCCTGAGTAGATCTAGCATGATGACCAAGAGTACATGACTACACTGATGATGACGTTGTTTTGATTCATATCCCACCATATAGACAATTGAGAGGATCCTTGATGTACCTGGTAATCACCAGGACAAATACTTACATTTTAGTAAGGAACTATGCTCATTTTCTTTGTGAAATATGTTGTTTAGATTGACACTTGAAGTGATAGGCTGATGGAATAGCGTGTGGATAGCTCCAAACAGGGAGCAAGATGCTCAAATGCAACGGGAGCAAGGCACTCCAGGACAGAGGGAGATGTGATGACGTGGTGATGAGCATGATTATATCCGTAAAGTATTAGCCATGTGTCTTGGGAAAGGGTGAGTATTTAAATGGAGGTACCATATATTCTCCCAGACACTTTGAGACGAAGTGGGGAGATCTCTTAGACACCCTGTGATGGGGTGGGAAGACTCAGTATCTTGATATTGTCTCATATAGTTATGAATTTAGTTAAGGATCTTGGACTATTGCGTCACTTAATGATGGTGTGGCAGAAACCCGTTGAGGTCTTCCTAGGTTAAGAGAAGAACATAATTGATATCCTAAGTAGATCTAGCATGATGACCGAGAGTACATGACTAAACTAATGATGATGTTGTTTTGATTCATATCCCACCATATAGACAATTGAGAGGATCCTTGATGTACCTGGTAATCACCAGGACAAATACTTACATTTTAGTAAGGAACTATGCTCATTTTCTTTGTGAAATATGTTGTTTAGATTGACACTTGAAGTGATAGGCTGATGGACTAGCATGTGGATAGCTCCAAACAAGGAGCAAGATGCTCAAATGCAACGGGAGCAAGGCACTCCAGGACAGAGGGAGATGTGATGAGGTGGTGATGAGCATGATTATATCCGTAAAGTATTAGCCATGTGTCTTGGGAAAGGGTGAGTATTTAAATGGAGGTACCATATATTCTCCCAGACACTTTGAGACGGAGTGGGGAGATCTCTCAAACACCTTGTGATGGGGTGGGAAGACTTAGTATCTTGATATTGTCTCATATAGTTATGAATTTAGTTAAGGATCTTGGACTATTGCATCACTTATTGATGGTGTGGTAGAAACCCGTTGAGGTCTTCCTAGGTTAAGAGAAGAACATAATTGAGATCCTAAGTAGATCTAGCATGATGAATGAGAGTACATGACTAAACTAATGATGATGTTGTTTTGATTCATATCCCACCATATAGACAATTGAGAGGATCCTTGATGTACCTGGTAATCACCAGGACAAATACTTACATTTTAGTAAGGAACTATGCTCATTTTCTTTGTGAAATATGTTGTTTAGATTGACACTTGAAGTGATAGGCTGATGGACTAGCATGTGGATAGTTCCAAACAAGGAGCAAGATGCTCAAATGCAACAGGAGAAAGGCACTCCAGGACAGAGGGAGATGTGATGAGGTGGTGATGAGCATGATTATATCCGTAAAGTATTAGCCATGTGTCTTGGGAAAGGGTGAGTATTTAAATGGAGGTACCATATATTCTCCCAGACACTTTGAGACGGAGTGGGGAGATCTCTCAAACACCTTGTGATGGGGTGGGAAGACTCAGTATCTTGATATTGTCTCATATAGTTATGAATTTAGTTAAGGATCTTGGACTATTGCATCACTTATTGATGGTGTGGTAGAAACCTGTTGAGGTCTTCCTAGGTTAAGAGAAGAACATAATTGAGATCCTAAGTAGACCTAGCATGATGAATGAGAGTACATGACTAAACTAATGATGATGTTGTTTTGATTCATATCCCACCATATAGACAATTGAGAGGATCCTTGATGTACCTGGTAATCACCAGGACAAATACTTACATTTTAGTAAGGAACTATGCTCATTTTCTTTGTGAAATATGTTGTTTAGATTGACACTTGAAGTGATAGGCTGATGGACTAGCATGTGGATAGTTCCAAACAAGGAGCAAGATGCTCAAATGCAACGGGAGCAAGGCACTCCAGGACAGAGGGAGATGTGATGAGGTGGTGATGAGCATGATTATATCCGTAAAGTATTGGCCATGTGTCTTGGGAAAGGGTGAGTATTTAAATGGAGGTACCATATATTCTCCCAAACACTTTGAGACAGAGTGGGGAGATCTCTCAAACACCTTGTGATGGGGTGGGAAGACTCAGTATCTTGATATTGTCTCATATAAGTACATGAATTTAGTTATGTGATTTGTTTTAATTTGTTTTATTTGCTTTTCATGTCTAGAATAAGGAAAGACATAAAAGTCTTTCCTGATATATTTGATGCCTCTGTTAGATAATATGTGTGCAAGTATATAGATTCTCAAAAGATCCTATGAAGATCATATTAGTACTTGTATGATATAGGATGGGCCTGTACTTTAATCCCTAACACTCCGTTATGGAATGGGGAGTTTAGTCCCATGATTGACTCCCTTGGTAAGAGGTAAGCTTGACATTACTCCATGAAACTGTGTTGGAGTGGTGATATTGGTTCCATGATTATATCCCTTGTTGAGAGGGAAGTATGATTATACAGAGACCAAGCATTATCTCCATCACTCTATGAGAAGAGAGGAGATATCTCAGACATCCTGATATGGGATTTGATCACTTCAAAAGAAGTGAGGAGATCTGTTGGACATCCTAAGAGGGTATGGAGAGGCCAACACATGCTCCCAATCAATACGGAGTGAGGATATATCTTGGACATCATATGATGGAGAAATTTCATGCATCTCTCGATGAATTCGAGAGGGAGTGAGGAGATCTCTTGGACATCCTAAAAAGGGTGGAAAGGATAGTGCACAATGGTTCTATGTGGATCGATATGAGTTCTGTGTGGACTGTTGATTTCTGAGTGGACTCCTTGTCCTGTGTGGACTACGGTTATGTGTGGACCGATATGAGTTTTGAGTGGAATCCTGATTTCTGTCTAGACTCCTTGTCCTATGTGGATTGATATGAGTTCTATGTGGACTCTCAAGTTTTGTGTGAACTTCTTGTTCCACGATGGATTGGGTTGAGCTAAGGCATGTTGATTTGGTTCATGTTCCCTGATGAACTGGGTCGAGTTGACACACAAGTGACTCCCTAATGGATAGGGTAGAGTTGTGAATCTAATGCATGTTCTTGATGGAATGGATTGAGCTAATGCATGATGACACTTGTCAATGGACTGCATTGTGTTGGAGTCTATAGGTTGGTGCCCAACAACCATTGTGTTTGGGTACATAGGGTACTCCCAAAAGACTGAACACCTAGATAAGGCAGTCACACAAACATATCACAGATCAACACACCGATGTTTTCACGTGGTTTAAACCCTCGAAATGGAAACACTCCATGACCCCAACCAAATAGCTACTTGAAGTATTTTATTATGCAAAAGAAAGAAAGTTACAAATGATCTTCTCATAATCGATCAACTAGCCAATGACCCTCCATGCTCTTTAAATAGATATCATGGGCCAATAGGGTGTTAATCCACAAATAAAAGCATTAGAGTAAATTTCAACTCAAAATGGGCCTCCTAAGGAAAATTAATAAAATAATACTTATTAATTTTGGAGGAAGAAAAGAAAAAACTACTTTTTTGTTCGTATTTTTGACATATCTCCCTATGTTTTTACTCAAATTTCAATCGAGAGAGATCGTTGGATGCAGAATTAAATTCCACATCCAACGAGTACCCACTTGGCATACTTTTGATGGGCCTCGCCACCCCAAAAACAAGAAATACCTAAAAAAACGTGATGAACAAGAAATACTTGAAAAAACATGATGTCATCACGTTTTTTCAGGTATTTCTTGTTTTTGGGGTAGCGAGGCCCATCAAAAGTATGCCGAGTGGGTACTCGTTGGATGCAGAATTTAATTCCGCATCCAACGAGCTCCCCCGATCGAAACTTGAGTAAAAACACAGGGAGATATGTCAAAAATACGAACAAAAAAGTAGTTTTTTTATGATACCTATCCCCAAATTTATATTAAAAAATTGTTTAAGAGGTGCTCCCTGTTTGAATTTTAAAGCATTTTGATTGGCTAATACATGATGACATGGAATTTGTATTATTTTTGAAAGGCCCATTTTAAATTGAAATTTCCTCTATCGTAGTTATGATCTAAGAGAAGATGAAACGTTAGATCACTCTATGTCTAGAACATATCGTGACCGTCGTATTAGATATTTACAAATGCATACTAATGCATACTAAAGAAACACACTTTTTCTAACATATATATTATAACAAGTTGATCCTGACTAACTCCTAAGTGTCTATATATCCTAACATATCCCCTTAAGAACAACTTGGAATAGGATTGGAGGATTTACAAAAGTGAGACTATTAGGATAAGGAAGGAGACATTAGAGCCTATCTCCCCTTAATGACAAGTTCCCAAACCTGTAACATAGATGAAAGTTTATAAAACTTCACTTCTGTAAGAGACTTGGTGAAGATGTCCGCAGCTTGAACATATGTAGGGAAAAAGAGCACTTCAAGAATTTGGCCATCGACAAGATTTATGATGAAGTGCATATGTTGCTCAACGTGTTTGATGTGTTGATGTTGAACTGGATCTTTGGTGAGCTTGATGGCACTTTGATTGTCGCATGAAAGTGGAGTAGGCCGTTGCTGCTAAATCCAAACTATGAAAGTGTTATGATTTTATATGCTAAGATATATAACAATAGTATTCAATTCAATTTCACAGCAATAACATATTCATGATCACTGAAATAAACACAATAACAAGATAGACACCGATTTATCCTGGGAAACCCTCTAGGGGAAGAAAACCCAACAAAACTTCCTCAATATAGATGATCACAAGTACAAAGAAAAAATCCCAAACAAGTTCTCCTTCTCCTTGAAGACATATCTCTCTCTCTCCTATGTGTATTACACAAGTGAGAGTGTGTGTCCAAATTGGGATCACGTCACTCCTATTTATACTTTATCTTCCACTTGAATTTTTCCCTAACTAGTTTGACCCCAACAAACTTAACTGGGTCGACTTACCTAGGAAGACTCAAAACAATATAATATTATTTTATGGAGGGTTATATTGACCTGAATTACAACAAAGGATTTACCTCATAACTCTATGATGACCAAATACAAAAACAACATCCCGGTAGAGGAATAAAACATCTCCGAATAAATTACAATAAAAATACAATAGAATTTCTTGGAAGTTACAATATTTAAAATCTCCCCCTTAATGAGAAGGGTATTCTATTGGCAACAACATCAACTATAGGAGCAAGGATAGAGATCATCATCAATAGGAGCAACGAGAGAGAGCATCATCAACAACATCACGGTGATACATTTATAAATCATTGGAAGTTTTCACCAACATCTACAACTCGAACATTTTCAATATATATTCAGTATTGGAGCATCATCTTCTACAAAGCTGAGTCTTCAGGCTTTGATCTTCATCTTCTGCAACACTCAATCAACAATTTCATCATATGCAATGACATTTGATCTTTAGATCAACAAAAACATCATCTGCAACAACACTTGATCTTTCGATCAACAACAACATCATCTGCAACAACACTTGATCTTTCGATCAATAACAACATCATCTGCAACAACATAAACTCCAACACACATGATCCAATTATGGGATGATAAATCCCTCTAAATTTAGGACATAAGTCTAAGGATGATGCAATCCTAACCACATCACTAGGACAAAAGTCAGAGGATCACCTTAGGACTAATGTCCAGGGATGCTACAATCCCAACCACATCATAGAGACAAAGGTCTGCATATCACTTTAGGACTAATGTTCAGGGATGATACAATCCCACTGCAACATCATAATCACACAGAAAAAATTCCATAGATCACTTTAGGACTAATGCCCAAAGATGATACAATCCCAACCACATCATAGAGACAAAGGCATGGGGATCACTTTAGGACTAATGTACAATGATGATACAATTCCAACTACATCACAGAGACAAAGATCTATAGATCACTTTAGGATTAATGTCTAGGGATGATACAATCCCAACTACATCAGAGAGACAAAATTCCTTGGATCACTTTAGGACTAATGTCCAAGGATGATATGGTCCCAACTACATCACAGAGACAAAAGTCTGCGGATCACTTTAGGACTAATGTCCAGAGATGATAAAACCCCACTGTAACCTCATCATCACCGCTCCACCTTTTGAACCACACTAAGCTTGTTACGAAAGTGTTCAAAATTCACTCGAGACAAAGGATTAGTCAACACATCATCAACTTGCTCATAAATGCTCACATATTGGAGCTTTATAGCTCCCTTCTGTACCGAATCCCGAATATAAAAATACCATATTTCTATTTGCTTTGATTTTTCATGGAACACTGGGTTCTCCGTCATATTTATACAACTCTGGTTGTCACATAAAATCATCGTGGTATCCAACTCCAGGTCAAATAGACCTGACATCAATTTTCGAAGTAGATGGCTTCACAACTAGCAGAAAAAGCTTCTATATACTTTGCTTCAACTGTGATGAGAGAAACACTGGACTGATTCCTTCTAAACCATGAGATCATGGTGGATCCCATACAATAACATCCACTTGAGGTTCTCTTCCTGTATGAGACACTTTCAACCCAAT
>LPNX010191042.1:3326-95301 GCA_001517045.1 Pseudotsuga menziesii
ATGTTTATTAGATTTTATTTACAAGTGTTGTAATTAATTATAATGTGACTGCATAATTCGCATGTGTATTAGATGAGAATAAATGTATGATTTAAAAAAAAAAAACTTAAACATAATATCATATTAAAAATTTATATTGATTAATAATGGACACCATTTAAACTACTAAAATATAATGACCATACATAAAGCGACTAAAAATTGACTAAATTAGTGACCAATAAATAAGATTAAAGACCAATCACTCAATCTGGATCTGGATCATCACTCAATCTGGATCATCTCTACTAGATTATCAATACTGAATATTCACAAGTGCTATCTCATGATTATTCTCGTCACAGGAAGTTCTACAGAGCTAGCCCTTTTTCATGCCGAATGTCGGCCTAGCCACCATGTAGGTCTTTGGGTAGCACTAACATCTGATCATGTAGGAACTAACCTATAATCATATCAGAGAGGCATGCCTAGCACTCACATCTAACCATGTGGTAACAAAGCCCACAACCCTATCAGAAAGGCCCAACACTTACATCTAATCAACCAATGATCGAAGAAAGGTCCAGCACTTACACTTTACCATGCGAGGAACCAATCCTCCATGCCAAAAGGCTCCTACACGTATATTTGATCAACCAATGATTGAAGAAAGGAACAACACTTATATTTGATCAACACATGATCGAAGAAAGGCTCAGCACTTATATCTAATCAACACATGATCGAAGAAAGTCTCTACACTTACATTCGACACATACAAGAAACCAATCCGTCTACATGTTTGAAAAGGCATGCACTCACATCTGACCTGGTAGGAACCAAATCCTACACCCTCATCAGAATGGCCCCCAGTCCCAGACAAAGCTACATGGTAACTGACTAGGCGCCTCCATTTTCTAGGAGAATGGAAGTTGGCCTTACATCTATCCTACTTGATAGAATGGATAGCACTCACATCTAACATGGGAGGAACCTAATCCTTTAACCATGACATAATGGCTCAGCCCTTATATCTGACTTGCTCGTCATAATTGCTCTCTTAGTCCTAGAATGAGTGTTCCTGGTAACTGACTAGGTACCTCCATTCCGAGAATGGCATTCAGCACTCATATCTAACATAGAAGGAACAAATCCTCTCACCATGACAGAATGGCTCAGCCCTTACATCTAACCTGCTCGCCATAATTGCTATGGGACTCATCACTTTCCCTTGGAGGAAACATCGATATGGAGAACACCAAGCTTCTCCCTGAAGTACTCGAACTTCACCCTTGCCAATGGCTTTATCAACACATTATCTATATGTTCCTTTGTCACAACATACTGGAGATTCATTGCTCCCCTCTGCCCCATATCACTGATATAGTGAAACTTGATCTCCATATGCTTCGACTTGTCATGGAACACCAGATTCTATGACAACTTCACGCAACTCTGGTTGTCACAATGTATACAAGTAGCATCCATCTGGAGATCAAATAAATCAGACAGTAGCTTCCATAGCCATACTGCCTAACAACTAGTTGAACAAGCTATGACATACTCTGCTTCAGTTGTACTCAGTGCCACATAGGATTGCTTCCTGCTAAACCAAGAGATCACACTTGATCCCATACTAAAGCAACACCCTGAAGTGTTCTTCCTATTGATGGTAGTTCTTTCCCAATCTGAATCAACATAACCCTCTATGTTAATATTTTGATTCACCTCGTACTTGAGCCCATAATCAATTGTACCCCTCAGGTACCTCAGAATATGCTTTACAGCAATCAAATGAACATTTCTTGGATCTGTCAAGAACTGGCTCAAGGTGTTCATAGCAAAGCAAATGTTTGGTCTCGTGTTCGTTAGGTACATCAAGGACCCAATCATCTGACAATATGTTGTAGCATCAACTGACTTGGATGAAGCATCACTCAATAGCTTCAAGTTCGATGACATAGTGTTGGAGCAGGGCCCCGCAGCTATAGGAAAAGCTGCTATATCGAAACAAGAAAGTCAAAGGAAATAGTACCTGAAGTGGCCGAGAGAAGAGCTCAACCACTGCATTTAAGGCAGCAGCAAAAACAGGAAGGCTCAGCTACCCTCGTGAATGGAGAAGGAGCAATGGGATGAGGTATTAAAGACAAAGGACATAAGGGGAGCGACCGAGGAAGCAGCACCCATACCCACGATCAGTGCTGGACATCGTGGAAGACTACAAAAAGCTGCAGTGTGACCAGTAAGAGGAATTTCAAAGTACAGATAGGCCGACTGTCACAATTAGGGTTTTGGGTTACTATTGGGATAGGCCCACAGTTTTGTATCATGGTGAGACCTTCGGGCCACCTATTTAAGCATGTATTTTGTATTATGAAGGGTTAGATAGTTAGATAGTTAGCTAGCCAGCCAGTTAGCCAATTAAACAGTAAGACATTGATAAAGAGTCGAGCTCTGGTTCTGAGTTTAGTCTATAGTTATCTTACTGTAACTAGCAGCTGACTCCTTGAGCATGAATGTAACAATCTGTAGGGATTAAGAGAGAGAGAGAGAGAGAGAGTATATTGTAAGAAGAAAGAAATATAGGAAGATAAGAGATCTAAGAGAGAAGGGCTCCAGCTATGTGCGTGGAGTTTCCAAAAAGATCTCAAGCTACATAAGAGGTTGCAGCAGAACTATGTTACTCTCTCAAGATATAATATAAACATAGTTCCTGTGGATGTAGCTTCCTCCCTGGAAGTGAACCACATAAAATCCGTGTGTTGTGCGACTATGTCATGTGATTGTGCTATACTTATTTGCTATCTATTATTCGTTACATGAACTTTGCGTATCAGTTAATGAATGTATGTATGCTATCCTTCAGTTTATAGTAATATAGAAGGTTAAATGTGAGTTGAATGTGTTAAGTATTCTGTATATGAGTTTATCAGTGCTTGACTCGCGACAGTAGTAGCTACTGTGTTAAGTGACTTCTGTATGGTTAGTTCAGCAAGTTGAGCGTGATTGATGTTAAGTATGTTAAACTGTAGAATCTTAAGTGAAGTTATTTAACACCTTGATGAAGGTTAACTGAGCTATTATACCCATAAAGGAAGCCTCTGGACCTTCAGAATTGATGAGCATATTAAGTCTCGTTGTAGGAAATATGGTGGCGTAGAAAGGTGATATCGCACTATCGGAGGGGCTGCGGTGTGAGATATCTTAGGTTAAGAGTTGAGCAGAAGAGTAAGCTTGTGCATCGTCCTAGAAGATGCGATGCGATAAGAGCTAGTCCCGTAGCAGAGTCAGCTAGGAAGAGAGAAACAACCCGTGCTGAGAGATTCCACTGGTTAAGTAGAGTCAGAGAACCCAGGATGCTGCAGAACCTGGTTGAGGAAACTTGATTCTTCAGCCAACCCATCTAAGATCACTTCGGGTGAGACTTCAGGCCGTTCTGCAGTCTGTCGCCGAAAGGGTCAGTGAGCTAGGGGTTTTGTTGGTACAATAAAGTAAACCCGGGTCTACCCTAAGTCAACCAACAAATGGTTCCGTCGCCGATTTTGAACAAATTGAAGAGCTCATGTTCTATTGGCATCCTACTAAAGAAGAAATTAACCAGTGGGTTGAGTCTAAGGAAAGAGAATTTGCTGTGAAAGAAAACAAGAGTCCTTAGCTTAGTATAGAGGACTGGTTACAGAAACATATCTTCATAGACTTGCATGAGATATTTTTTGCGACCTATGCAAATGAGTTGTACAATTGGTTACCAAAGTTGACTGATAAGCACGTATTCAAGAAGAAAAGGAACATTGTCTGGACACCACAGCTGATTCACACCATGAAGAGTGCAGGTAATCCCATTTCACGGGCAGTATACTTCTGGCTTGCGAGTTTGCTGGAAGGTTTCATTACAGAGTTTGCAGTTGATCAAAGAAAGAGTTTCAATGAAGCAGAGAGGTACTTCTTCAAAGGATATCGCGGTAAGTACTTGAGATCTTTAAATTTGTTCCTTAAGATGTTATTGTATGAAAAAGGAATACTGGATATATTCTCAGATGAATAAGTTAAGTAAGTGTAATGTCACAAGAGTTTGAGAGTGATTCTGAAGAAGTTGGATGTACACATAGCGGTAAGAGATATAAAGTAGATTTCAGATCTTCCTTCTTTGAAGATAGTTCAGCTAGTACTAGAGAATAGAGTCAAAGTAATAGAGAAAGAATAGTAGGGGGTATCCCTTACCACCCTTATACACCACATAAACAAACTGGGACTCAGAACAATCCTGCAGGAACTCCATCTAGTAGTTCACACACAATACATACTACCTCTACACCATCTACATTTACACCGCCAAGTGGTAGTAATACAGCAAACCAGAATCCACCTCGTAGAAACAGAATGGGGGATGACATGAAATTACCTACCTTCAGGGGTACAGGGGTAGAAGACCCAAAACAACATTGGTTCCTATGTGAAGCTGTATGGACCATTAAATAGATCCAGGATGACAATACTAAGCTTGTCCAGTTAGATACTACACTTAGAGAAAGAGCTTTAACATGGTATATGAAGTATACATCAATGCAGATTAGAACACTCATAGAGGTCAGGACCGCAATGATTAAGGAATTTAAGAAACCCAAGTCAGAGTTGCAATGTATCACAGAACTTAAAGACATCAAACAGTTACCCATAGAGTCAGTATGGGATTTCGATCAGAAATTTAAAGCTCTTATAGACCAAGTTAATTTTGAGTTTGCGCCGAAGCACCATAAGGAATTGTTCATTGCAGCATTGCTCCCTCATATCAGACTTCCACTAATGCAACAGAAAATCCATACGCAGGATGAAGCATTGGAGATGGAAATGAAAATATAGGCTTCACCTCTAGCTGAGACTAGTGCAGGTATGACAAACTTACAGAACCAGTTAGACAATCTCACTTTATAGTTACATGAGATTAAGAAAGGAAAAGAGGTTGCATAAGAACTATGGTGTACAAAGTGTAAAGGAGATGGCCATACCAAAGATAACTGTCCAATATTTGTTGACTATTTAGCAAGTGGGGCTCCTAACCCCTTAGTACAGACTCAAGGGCCATGGTGTGAAATATGTAGAACAAGAGGACATAGACCACAGGAATTCCCTTTACTTCAGAAGTATGTACAAACTCCTAAGAATTTATACTGTAACTTCTGTAAGTCAGTAGGACATGATGAAAATAATTGCAGAGCTTATGATCTCATGATAGAGAGAAAACATGACTTCTACAGCGTCCAGTCAGAGACATCAGGACCAGTAGCAGGACTACAGCATGAACCAGCTCATGATGGTCATGGTGGAGGATTCAGAGGAAGAGGCCGTGGTGGAGGCTTTGGCCGTGGCCATGGACTGATTGTTTGTTACAACTGCGGAGCCGTAGGACATTATGTTAGAGATTGTCAGAACCCTACTACAACATGTAAGTATTGCAAGTCCTATGATCATACTATAGAAGAATGTCCTATCTTGATAGCCAAGATTAAGGATCCTAAGCCAGCAGTAAACCAGAATATTAAGGTTATTGCTGCTGAGCAGAAAGAACCAGAACCAAGAGTCAATATTGTGACTCGCAGTGGTGTTTCTACTAGTAAGACATCGCAGGATGCTGAAAAGAATACAGGTCCGAAGTGGGTGCATAAAGCAACCGATAAATCTACACCACTTGACCTACAGAAGAACAAAGAAAAATTTCAGCAAGCTAAAACTTTCTTTACTGACCCTACACCAGCAGGATCGCAGATATTGCCTCGTAGGGGTCTATCGCAAGAAAAACCTTGTAGCATTAGTCCTGTGCAGATATCGCAGGCTACCACATCTGGAAGGTGCGAAGAGGATGAGTTGACAGGAAGTGTACAATCCTTCCTACGGAGCTGCTTGAAACTCATAAGAAATGAGAAAGCCATAGGAGAGCTTCAATGCATCATATATCAGTATCAACAGACTTCTTTCATGAGCAGTACGCAGCGTGTTGTTCATAATATTATCGGCCATACAAGAACAGGAAGAGAAATGAGACTCAAAGCACAAATTGGAGAGTTTGAAATGGATGAGGTAATCCTAGATTTAGGATCAAAGGTAAATGTTCTTACTAAGCAGACATGCGAACAAATGGGTAGCCCTAAGTTAGACAGATCACCTATCCATCTGCGACTAGCCAATCAGTAGAGGGTATCGCCACTGGGTCGATTACCGCAAGTACCAGTTGATATTGACAGATTTCACAGCTTTGCAGATTTTGAAGTCATAGAAATTATTGGCGATAGCAGACCGTATCCAGCTTTATTAGGTATTGATTGGGAAATTGATAACATGGCTGTTATCGATTTGAAGAAAAGACAAATGACCTTTGAGGATAAACAAATTTGAGTCATCGCACTGTTGGATCCTTTCCAGGGTCCTCGATACATTGAACCTATTAGAGCAGAGGAAGAGGTGCATAATATGGAGAGCTTCTATTAGATGACTGCTAACCAGAGTGATTATATCAACCCCACCGTGGAAGGAAATATTAGTTTGTGATGTGACAACTCATGCGCATCGGATTCGAATGTTGGTTTAGAAAATTGGCAGAATAGACTTTATGAAGTTTCAGCTCGCAGATGTGCATTTATGACTAAGTCACTGCGATGGATTGGAATAGAGCTTAAGGATATTTCGTCGTTTGATGGCTTAGCAGATGTCAAAGACTTTTTACAGCAGTTTGAGCAAGAAATCCCTCATGAGCAGAGGATGGTAGCTATTGACCTTGCAGTAAGAGACACACTTGCAAGATGGTGGCATGCACATAAATAAAATATCACATCATGGGATGATTTTAATAGATTGATGGCGATCAGATTCTCTATTGACAAGGAGCGGTTCTAGCAGGAATCGACAAGAGAAAGTGACCCCAGGTCACATATTAAGATTTGTGAACAGAATTGGTTGGAAATTCCAGAGGATGAATGGGTTCACCTATTCATTCACACTTTAGACACAGTCCCAAGGAACTGGTACACTGAGACAGAGTTGCGCAGAGGAACGATTACATGGCCAGTTATGATAGACAGCTTTCTACTCACTTTCACTTTTGAATCTAAGTATCCAAGCATTGATCAAGCCCTAGAGAGTATAAAGACTAAGATATTTGATGATTGTACCCTACCAGTGTATGCTCAGCCTGATTGGGCCATCCACTTAGAACATGCACTAGAGTGTTACAACTTTGCAGAAGAGCCAGGTGACGAGGATGAGAATCCTCACAGTATCAACATTCTAGAGTCAGAAGGGACTCGCGAAGTTGATGGACCAAAGCTAGAGATTCCAGCTATCATAGAGCCTATTAATATTAAAAAGATCAATATTGGCATAGAAACAGAACCAAATTTTTCCTCTATTGGAGACTATTGGGATGATGAAACGGTAGGACGCATCGTAGATCTGTTACATGACTATCAAGACTTATTTCCCACTAAGTTTATAGAGATGAAGGGAATAGTAGGAGATTTGGGAGTCATGAGGATACCTTTGAAAGCAGATGCTAGGAAAATTAAGCAGCGTCCATATAGATTAAATCCTCGTTATAAAGAAAAAGTTAAGGATGAGATTGATAATATGCTAGCAGTGGGCATCGTTGAACCAGTAGAAGAGAGTGAATGGGTTAGTCCCATGGTTGTGCAGAAAAAGAAAACTAAAGGAGAAATCTGGATTTGTGTCGATTTGCACAAACTCAACGACACATCGCTTCATGACCCATTTTCGACACCTTTTACTGATGAAGTTTTAGACAATGTGGGAGGACAGGAGATCTACTCATTCACTGATGGATTTTCAGGCTATCACCAGATAAGAATCCATCCAAAGGATCGACATAAGACTACCTTTGCGACAGAATGGGGCTCATTCCAGTATACGGTAATGCCCTTTGGTCTTAAAAATGCCCCAACTATTTTTTCTAGAGTAGTAGTTGCTGTCTTTAAGGAATACATCCATAAATTCTTAGAAGTCTATTTTGATGATTGGACCATATTTGGATTAATCAAAAAGAATATAGGAGATTTAAGGCTCATGTTAGAGAAATGTAGGCAATATTAGATTTCTCTTAACTTGAAGAAATGTATATTCTGTGCACCATTTGGTATTTTGTTGGGTCATATTGTTTGCAGACAAGGATTGATGGTAGATCCCGCAAAGATTGCCATCATTGTAAATCTCCCAGCACCCAACTCAGTCAAGAAATTGAGGACAGTGCTTGGTCATACAGGGTACTATAGAAAATTCATCAAAGGCTATGCAAAGATCACAACACCTATGGAAAAGTTGTTAAAGAAAGAAGTGAAATTCCTATGGAATGAGGAATGCCAGCAAAGTTTAGACACTCTTAAAGAGAAGATGGTTATGGCACCCATCTTAGTATTTCCAGATTGGAACAAGCCATTTCATGTACATGTGGATGCATTTGGCATCGCACTGGGGATTGTCTTAACATAGCTAGGAGAAGGGGGTATCGATCACCCTATCACGTACTCAAGTAGAAAGTTATCTACCGTAGAAAAGAACTACACCACTACAGAAAGAGAAGGATTATCTATGGTGTATGCTCTATAGAAGTTTAGGCACTACCTGTTGGGTGCCCCATTCACGATGTTCACTGACCATTCCACTTTAAAGTATTTGGTCAATAAGCCAGTGTTAGGAGGAAGGATCTGCAGATGGTTACTCCTATTTCAGGAGTATGATTTTGAAATTATTGTAAAACCAAGAAGATTGAATCTCGAACCTGATCACCTGTCATGGATAGACTCAGGAGAAGAACCAAGTAATTTAGAAGATAATTTGCCAGATGCACAATTGTTTTCTATTCATATCGCAGATGAGTATTACGTGGATATTATTCACTTTCTCACTACAGGGTGGGCACCAGTTGACTTTACTAAGCAGCAAAAGAAACAGTTAGTTGTTAAAGTAGTAGATTTCACTTTGATCGCAGGACATTTATATAAGTTAGGTCCATATGAAGTCTTGCGCAGATGCGTTATGCCACATGAGAAAGAGGCCATTATCAAAGAAGCACATTCAGGTACCACAGGAGGACATTTCGTAGGAAAGCCGATTGCTCAGAAAATTCTAGCTACAGGATTATGGTGGCCTACTTTGTACAAAGACACTAAGGAGTTTTGTAGATGCTGCGATATCTACCAGAGGGTAGGAAAACCTTCACAGAGAGATGAAATGCCACTACAACCACAGATTACGCTGCGAGCATTTAATAGGTGGGCTATAGATTTCGTGGGTCCTATCAACCCACCAGGGAAATGAACTGGTGTGAGATACATCATCACAGGAATAGAATACCTCACCAGGTGGGAAGAGGCCAAAGCAGTAAGGAATTGTGATGCTGTTAACACCCAAAAAGTGTTCACTACCTCATCTACCCCACTATATGGCTCATTTGTCCATTTTCCTACCATATTTCCCTTGAAAACCTTGAAAATCCCACTAAAAAGCCTCCAAAAGGCCATAAAATCATCAAAAAGCCTCCAAAAGGCCATAAAAACACCTTTTTCCTCCAAAATATCCAAAATTCCTCAAAAAATAGAAAAATCCCCCAAAAGGGAAGAAAAAATATAAAATAATGAGGAAAAAAGAGGAAAAGAGGAAAAAACCCTAAAAAGCTGCCCTAAACCATATGGTTTCCAAAAACCATGGGCCTGCACTCCACCACTAAAAAACCATAAATAAGTGATGGAGACCCATTATTTCACATCCACAATCACAAGCATCCTTACTCTGCCAAAATAGCTCTCGAAACCCTAGCTCACTCTTTGAGCTACTTTCACCATTGAGAGACCCTTTTGGCCCATTTCTACCACTGGAGAAAGAGAAGGAGCAGCTAGAGCTCGGAGCGACTCCGCTGTTTTATTTTCTGCAATAGTTTTTGTTTTTTCCTTTCGGCTGTCGCTTTCGGCCGCTGTAAACCGCATTTTTTCCTTCTGCAGTCGCGTCCCGACCGCGTGTTTTAGGCCTTTACCTGCGACCAGACCGTAGCTCTCAGAATTTTTCCCATGCCCTACCGGTGGATTCAAGTCTGTTACCTGCGATCTAGACGTGGCTAATCAGCCTATTTTCTGCGGTCCGACCGCACCTGTCGGCCATTTTCCTGCGTCGCGGACGCGCCTTTGAGCCCCTTCGCTGCGACCCGACCGCGCCTGTCTGCCCTTTTTCCGCGACCCGACTGCATATTTTTCCCTCAAACCCGCAGTCCTCCTGCTTGTTTTCTCCATAAACCCGTGGTCCGCTTGCTTGTTTTCGCCTCAAACCCACGGTTCGCCCTCCTGTTTTAGCCTTAAACTCACGGTCCGCCCGCTTGTTTTTGCCTCAAACCTATGGTCTGCCCTCATGTTTTCGCCACAAACCCGCAGTCTGCTTTCTGCTGCAATATTTTCTGCATCTGTATAGCCATCTGTTCTGCCTGCAGCCCTACTTCCCTATAGCATTTTCTGCAACATAATTTCTGTTCCATTTTTACAGAATTCTTTTTAAAATTTCAGCAGTTTACTTCAGAAAATTTTGCCTTTTAAAGTTTTAAATTTAGTATTATTATTGTTAGGAAGTTGGCCCCCTTATGTGGCACTTCTATTTCAGGTTCATCACCTCACGAGCACACACTCTGTCACCTAATTCAAGTGAGACTTAAAAACTACTTAACTCAACCAACATTCTAACCCCACTTGGGGAACATAAAAGAATCTTTGTAGTTAGGTAGGATCGGGGGGATAGGCTTCCAATAACACCCCTCGGTTACTTACACTTGAGACATAGCTGTTGTCCAATTAGGGAACCAAAATCCCCTAGTATTTTTTGGCACGGTCACAACCAGTTTACCAGAAGGCCTCTCCCTTAGGAGGGTTGAAGTCGTGAGATTGGTTTCGGAAGCCTGAGTGGAATACCGAACTCCATTCAGTAACTGAAGGGCTACCTTTCGCAGTTCTCAGGATATCCCTGTATAGGGGTATTGCGGTAAAAGGACCAAGCAACAGATTTACCTTTCTGGACGTGTCATGAATGGGGTATCTTAGTTGCCATTCTTCTAGGATTGACTTCCCGGTGTCCCTCCCAGTAGGGGGATATCTCCGCCACTTGGCTTTCCTATTCATATTGTCTAACTTGGATTTCATCACCTTGCAGAGGATATGTCTAGTTGAGTCAGAATACTTTTAGTTAGGTATTTGCATGCTCCCTTACCTCCTTTTGGTCTAGCGAGTCCACCGTTTTTTATTTGTAGGCAACCTGCTGCTTGTTGGTATTCTGACCATTTTTGTTGACAATCCGCCTATTGTAGCACGCTGTTACAGTGGGTGTTTTGAGTTGGTTGTTGGCCTGAGTGCCCTATTTTTTGAGCTCTCCTTCTGCACATTCGGTTGCATTAGGGTTTTTGAGCTGTTTTTTACTCACCTCAACCCACAGAGATTTGACACCATTTGTCACCATTGAGTTCCCGAGACATTCTCGGCACCTCAGAGGCGAACCCCCACAGCATGGTTCACTTGACACCACCCATCATCGATGCAGACCATCCTCACTTGATACCACTTATCATAGATCTCGAGCCTTGTCACTCGACTCCACTTGTCAGCGGCATAGGACTCAGTCACCAGATATTGACACCCCTTATTTTACCTCCGATTCTGAGCCAGAATCTGAGAACCCCATTTACACTACCCCTACTAGCCCCATGGCTGGCATGACACCCACTCTCATCTTGGTCGAAACTGTTGGTGGCACATCCACCACTACACCAGTTACCACACCTACTTTGGGTATGCCCTCCACGGGGCCCTCATCTACCATTCCCCTCACGGCACCTATTCCCGTAGTAGGAATACCCATACCCACTCCATCAGTGACTCATACTACCCATGGTGGTGCAGGACCAACCTATACCACCTTAGTTCCCCCACTGGGGGGTAAGCTCCCTCACATTACCCCTCCACTTGGGGGCATCGGCCCCAACTTGGTCCAACCCACTACCGTGTCACATCCTTCTTCCAGTTTGTCATTCATGGCTAGCCTCAACCTACCTGACCTAGCCAGATTGACCAACGACCCTATCAAACATGACCCGGCGTGGCCTCACATGCCCACCAAGCTCCCCTCTGACATCCCTAAGTTCGAGGGCAAGGCAGGTGAGGACCCACAAAACCACATTATGTCTTTCCATCTATGGTGTTCCTCCAACTCCATAGTGGATGACTCCATTCGCCTCCGTCTATTACAGCACACCTTCACTGGCTTTGCGGCCAAGTGGTATATCGAGCTACCCCATGGAACCCATGACACCTTTACTTCCCTTGCCTCGATCTTCCTACAGTTCTTCCAGTTACCCATCCGCTATGATGCAGGCGTTGATATCCTCCTATCATGTAGACAAAGCACAGCTACCCACATCACAGACCACATTCATGAGTGGCGTCGACGCCGTAGCTTATGCAAGATCAAATTAGAAGACCGAATCTTCCTCGATTGGTTCCTCAAATCCCTTCTTCCTATCATTGCTAAGGATGTGGCATCCGAAAGACCCTAGTCTAAAGAAGAGGCCATCCTTAAGGCCCAACAATTCGACCTCATTTACGCCCAGTCAGGTTATCTCTATACCATCATACCTAACGCCCCTCGCGGTGAGTCCTCCCAGCACGATGCGTCGGGGGCATCCCACGCTGCCGATGGCATCATTGGCCGTATCTCTTCGCATCCTCAACCTTTTTCCATAGCACGTCCTACCCCTGGCACTGACCTCTCGCGGGCTACCTCACAGCCTGGAGCCACGAACTCGTATGCTCCCATGACACATCACCACCATACCCATGGACCCTCATGTCCACCTCAGTGTTTCGGTCATGTGACTCCGGCTTACGCCCCCCCAGTCGCACCTCAGCCCTACTACCACCAGCAGGCTACACCAGCTCATGCGCCTTCACAAGCCCAACCCGCTTATTACCCACCACAGGCAGCCCCTGCGGCAACCCCACAACCTGCTCCGCAGCCCTATCAGCAACCCGCTCAAGTTGCTGCACCTGCGCAGCCTCCACCTACATATCATCCACCGCAGCCTGCTCCTGCACCTGCGCAACCTCAGAATCCACCTACTGCCCAAGGGCAAGTTTACGCCCAACAAAACTAGAACAACCAACGCAACCAGGGCCAACAAAACCGCGGTAGGGGCTGAAATCGTTGGAACAACCAACCTACCGAGCAAGCTGGTCAACCCCCTAATCCCCCTGCTAATAATAACATGACCCCTGCTAACCAAAACCCTGATCGCCCGCCCAAGCAGGCTAAAAACCCCAATTTGTGAACAAACCATGCTTGTTCTATTTGCAGGGTCTATGGCCACTACACACATTTTTACCCACACATGGAGCGAGTTCGACAACTTTGGGCTGCAGATGCCCACTGCCAAGGGAAAGCAACTCCTCAAGCACCACCCAACCCTTCACCACCTCAGCAGCCACCTTTGGTATTGCAAAACCCCTTACCAAACCAAGGCATAGTGAACACTCAACTATTGGCTCCCCCTCAAGCCAACGCGCCAACCCAACAACAAATCACTTACACTGCTCCTGATCAACCCATGTTTGACTCAGGTACCCACCACTTGTTGATGATGTCCTCCGATGAGGTCAACCTCCAGACCCGGCCGAACCAATATGGCTCCACCCCTGAAGCCCCTCCCGCCGATAAACCCACTAACACTCATCCCACTGATCAGGCGTTACGCATACCTCCACCTCCACTAGATGGCGCTCCCAAAGCACCTCGTTTCCCACTTTGCCGTATCAACAATAACCCCAACGCGCGGGCTGCATCAAACTACAACATTGTCGATGACTTAGCCCAATCCCCTGTAGCCATGTCTGTGTTAGAAGTCTTAAAAAACTGCCCTTCGCAGCGTAAGAATTTACTCTCAGCCATTGGGGCTATTGATCCAAATGATTCGAGTTTAATGGCATTTGATTTGGACCAATCCGAACCCCGCATGCCTTCCACTTTAGCATTCCAAGTTTCTGTTTCCATTCGGAATTTTGTCATCCATCAATGCATTATTGATGAAGGTGCCTCTACATGTGTCATGCCCACCTCCATCTAGCAGAAAATGGGATCCCCCACTCTCCAGCAGTCCACTACTGCGTTGCGAGCCTACGACGGCCGGTCGGCTCAACCACAAGGCCTATTAACTAATGTCCCCGTCCAGCTGGCTGGCAAAACCGTCCTCATGAACATCGAGGTTATCAATGCACCGCTTGATTATAACCTTTTACTTGGCCGCAGCTACATGTATGCCATGTGGGTGGTTGCTTCTACCATTTTTTGTACCATGATGTTCCCCCACGAGGGACGCGTGGTCAAGGTTGACCAACTCACCTACCATGATCCCAATGCCCCCGTGGCACCCGAAAATGTTCTACCCATGATTGAACAATCTGTTTCGGGTGCCACCACCTCATTTGTTTCCTCTATGGGGCCCAAAGTTTACTCATATGCGCCAATGACCTCGACCTTCCAATCTATTCCACCACCGTCGCCCGACACTAACGTGTCTGACCTATGTACCATGTCCCATACCACGCAAAATCCTAATAATCAACCGCCCTTGTTACCTAAACCCCCTTTAGTCCCTAGTCACATTGGTGCTACACCCATCCATACCATTCCTTTCCTCTTCCCTCCCTCAGGAGTAGTTAGCGCCCCAGTCATGGCTACCCTCAGCCTCCCGGGGTTAACATTAGGATTACCCGTTTGGTATCTTTTGCCTCCCATTCCCCCGCCGACACCAAATGTTGTCCTGCAATCGGTGCAACCCATTGTCACTACTAGTCAACCACCTCCCGCTATCGCTACCCCGTCATCCTCCATGAAGCCCCCCCTCTTACCAAACCCACTGGGGGCAGAGGCCCCCAACCTTACACTGCTGTCCCACCTCCTAAGATAGTCAAAACCCCCCCTGTGTTTCATGCACCTCCCAAATGCGTGCTGTGCGATGAGTTGGGCCATGCGACTCACCAATGTCCTCAGTTACCGGCACTACAGGAACACATGCAAACGCTTGACGACGACCCCACTATCCCGGTTGTCTACCTTGATCCAACCCCTACTCCTCGCGACAAGTCCCTGTGCACTAACCACTCCTGTGCCATATGCGGTATCTATGGGCATTACACAAATCACTGTCCCGATCTCCCCGATTACAGAGCAGCTCTCTTTGAGATGAACAATCTGGATCTAGAGATGGCACCACTCACCACTGAGGAAATCCACCCCCCGGTCTCTTCCTCTTCCGAAGAGGTTAATACCATATATATGATCTCTTTCGTCACTACTCCCTCATCAACCAACTTGACGACAAAAGCATTCCGTACTGATGAGGAGATTCTCGAGGCTCTCACTGCCCCAGATTATCCCTGGGATGACATGCACCATCATTCCTACTTCCTCCCAGAGGTATCCTTCTCTAACACTGCTACCCAATTTGCCGTTGAATCCAAAGACTTCCTTCCCCACAAGGTCGACTGGTTCAAGGACCCTATTCCTGATCCTGACGCCTTCGAAGAAGGTAACATGGCCAACATCTCACCTGTCATCCAAATTGATATCGCGGCCCCAGGAAGCACCCCCAAACTCATCACTTTAGGAGCCTCTTGTAGTAAGCAAGAAATTGAGGAATACAACAAACTCTTCAGAGAATTCTGTGATGTCTTTGCCTGGTCTTATACTGAAATGCCGGGTCTTGACCCTGCCATTATAGAGCACCACATTTACACATGGCCTGATGTACCCCCCGTTCGTCAGAAACAGTGTCCCATTCATCCCTCAAAACTCCTAGCTGTTAAAGCAGAGATTGAGAAACTTCGCACGGCAGGATTCATTTATCCTATTGCCTATACCACCTGGGTTTCAAACCCTGTTCCCGTTAACAAAAAACGAGGAACCCTTAGAGTATGCACTGACTTCCGAGATTTAAACCGCACCTGTCCCAAAGACAATTTCCCCACGCCATTTATTGACCAGCTCATTGATGGGCGTGCGGGGCATGAATTCCTCTTGTTCATGGACGGTTTTTTCGGATACAATCAGATCCAAATCCGACAGGAAGACCAGTACAAAAATGCCTTTACTACCCCATGGGGCACCTTTGCCTATCGCATCATGCCTTTTGGCCTAAAAAATGCTGGTGCCACATTCCAGCGGGCCATGACCTATTGCTTTCATGATTTGGTCCATATCCTGCTCGTCTACCTTGATGACCTTACAGCTCGTTCCCGAAAACGATCAGACCACCTTAACGGCCTTCGGCAAGTTTTTCTGCGTTGTCACAAATATCAGATCCGCTTGAACCCACACAAGTGTGTTTTTTTGCGTTTCGGCAGGCTGATTGTTGGGTTTCATTGTTTCCCAGAAAAGAATTACTGTTGATCCCCTGAAAGTCCAAGCCATCTTAGACCTTCCCTCTCCTCAAACACTACGACAACTCCAAAGTCTGCAAGGACGATCCAATTTCCTTCGACGCTTCGTTCCTGATTACGCCACAACCATTCACGGTTTCTTGTGCCTGCTCTGTACCCATGTACCCTTTGTCTGGGACAAGCAAGCAGAAGCCGCATTCGAAGCCCTCAAGAAAGCTCTCACACAAGCCCCCTTGATCTCCCCTCCGGATTTCTCTCAGGACTTCATCCTCTACGTCTCGGCATCTGAGCATGCTGTGTCTGGAGTCTTGGTTCAAGAAGACACCTCACATCAAGAGCATGTCATTTACTACATCAGCTAGACCTTGTCCGGCCCACCCCTACGTTACCCATATGAGGAGAGACTAGCCCTAGCAGTGGTCTTTTCCATCCAAAAATTGCGACACTACATTTTACTTAGTCATACCACAGTTGTCGCCGATTCTAACCCCATGGTATATCTCCTAAACCGACGGCTCCTGCAAGGTCGTGTGGCTAAATGGGTCATTATCCTCTAGGAATATGACCTCACGTTCTGAACACCTAAGAGCACTAAATCTCTCGCGCTTTCCCAGCTCATCACTGATCTCCCTTCCTTTCTCCCGGCCCCCCCTATCTCCGATGACTTACCCGACAATCACTTGTTCACTATCTCATCCGATGACCCATGGTACGGTGATGTCTTGTTATACCTGTGCACGCAGAAGTTTCGACCCACAGTCACTCATAATGGACGTCGTCGTATCCATCACCAGGCCTCTCGCTACCTCCTCCTAGGAGACGTCCTCTACTGGCGAGGGGTCGACACAATTCTTCGCCGTTGCCTTACACACGAGGAAGCTGAACAGGTCCTTAATGATTGTCATAGCGGTGCCTGGGGCGGCCATTTCTCTGGGATGGCCACTGCCCAAAAGGTCATCCGCGCCGGATACTTCTGGCCCACCCTTTTCACAGACTGCATCATTGCGGTCAAGCATTGCCATAACTGCCAACCTTTTTCCCCCAAGGCCCGGACACCACCTGCTCCATTACACCCAGTCGTCACCTTTGGTCCCTTTTGCAAGTGGGCCATTGAATTCATGGAGTGTAGACCCCCATCTGCGAACGGCCATAAGTACATCATTGTTGCCGTTGATTACTTCACCAAATGGGCGAAAGCCATGCCCACCTTCAACTGTACCGCTAACACTGCTGCCCGTTTCTTTTTCAACCATGTTATCACTCGATTTGGGGTCCCTAAATAGTTTGTCTCAGACCATGGATCACACTTTGAAGATTCCATTTGGCGCGAGTTATCCACCCTCCTCAAGTTTGAACACCGATTTTCCTCTGCTTACTACCCTCAAGGGAACGGTCAAGTAGAAGCTGTTAACAAAATCCTGAAAACCATACTCCAACGCACTGTTGACTGGCATAAGTCCAATTGGCACCATATGCTATTCCCTACCTTATGGGCTTACCATACCTCCACCCAATGGTTTTACCCCGTTTCATCTAGTTCACGGTGTTGAATCTATCCTCCCCATCGAGTGTCAGATACCTGCCTTACATATCCCCGTTGAGCTTCTCCCCGATACCTCCCCCCTTGAGCAACGTCTGCTATCCCTCGAACAAGCCAATGAAGATCGTCGTGCCACTCTCCAAAACATTGAAGCTGCCAAAAACCGATCCAAAGCCGGTTACGACAAACATGTTCACCCTTGAACTTTTCACGAAGGGGACCTCGTCCTCGCCTATGACCAAGCCCATGACAAAACCGGTAAAGGAAAGTTTGAGTCCATGTGGCAAGGCCCTTACATTGTGAAGAATTGCCTCGGCAAGGGGGCATACATTTTAGCCGACTCTGAAGGCCACCTTTTACGCAACCCCCGTAATGGGTTGTATCTTAAACGTTTCTACCCATAGCTGAAATCGCGACCTCATTGGTCCGCATTGTACAGGTTGTTCTCTTTTTTTTTTCACCCTTTTTACCATAATCTCACACTCATCATTTTTTGCATGCCCACAGATGGACCATCTTCCACCTTGTTACATTGGCTTCGCTGATGGAGCAAGCCGCTGGTCTCCCAAACTGGCTTCTGCAGCATGGGTCTTGTATTCCCCTTCCAATGAACTGATTCATCTTGACAGAATATGTATAGGTGCCGCTACCAATAACCAGGCGGAATATGATGCCATGACCGGTCTCCTGACTGCTGCCCTCCAGATGGGCATCTGTCACCTTCATGTGTTCTTGGACTCCCAGCTACTTGTCTCCCAGCTCAACAACTGCTACCAGGTGCGCGATCCTTGCCTATTTAGAAAATTCCTACGTACAAAACAAATTAGCCGACAGTTTGAATCCATCACATTCACACATATCCCAAGAGCTCACAATAGTGTCGCAGATCAAATGGAAAATAACATCCTAGATTGGCATATCAATCACACTATGTAACACCTCCATCATGCATCATTATCCCATAGCATCTCATCCCAATATATAAAAACCCAAAAAGACTGCATTGCATCTACATTTGCATCCATGAACATAAACCATAAAACCACATTTCTATCCATAGGGGCATCCACGTGCCCAACATCCTAGACTACTTGCATCCACGTGCAATACAAACATATAACACATCATCAAGCACATCCACGTGCGTACAAATGATACAACATCATAAACAAGGTGCATCCATGTGCATATATATATATATATAATATATATATATATATATATATATATACATGAGATATACATGTCCTGAGTACCCATGTACTCAGCTATACAAAAAATTGTATGTACATCCCTAAAAGCATCATAAGGTACAGGCCGTGGCTACAAAACTCGGGGGGAGTCCCCTACTCTCCCTAATGAGAGTCGTACCCTGCATCACTATCAGTGTCCGCTGCCTCTAACTCCTCCCCTTGCTCCTCCTCTGGAAAATCCTCATCCCCCACGGGCTCCTGTGCCCGTGCCCTATCCGCCAAGAGTGCCACCCGGATCGCAATAGATCTAAAATCCCGGGGTGCCCTCATGCACTCCTGAACCACATCCAGATCAAGGTCTCACCACCCCTCGTCAGTCACCCCCACAAGCAAACGGTCTAGCGGCACCCGTACGGACTCCAGTGTCCCCTCTGCATCCCGAAGACGCACCTCACCTCACCCAGGCAGAGCCGGAACGGCCACAATCCCCCTCCGCGCCACATGTCCTGGTGGCGGCCTCAGGCCCACATCTGCAGATCACCCATTTGTCAGTAACAATATATCAAATGACTATCATACATAAAACTTGACAATGCAATTAAACCATACGTACCATCCGGTCCCCATGCCTGTCCTGGCGGCCATGGTGCCTCCGGATCTCCAGTATAATCCATATCTCTATATGGATAGTCGTCCAGGGTCAATGGTAGCTGGAGCCACTGCAGGTACAGCTCTTGGGTAAAGTATCTCCCAACATCGCCGCCACCACGGTAGCGCATCATCTCGCCCCACCGCACCATCTACGGCTCCTACACGCCTCCTGCTCTGATCGGCACCTGCGGCCGCAGCGTGGGTACCCTCTCCATAAAGAATGCACATAAAAATGAACCATAGCAAAAACCCTTGCCAGATTCCTTCGCTGCTGTCAGCTGCCGCTGCACGCAGGTTAGGAACATCTGGCCCCAAGCATAATACACATCGCCCAACATGTGCTCCACCAGCTACATCTAGCCCCCAGACACCTTCTCCGGTGACTGGGATCCCAAAACCCACACCACACATGCTGCCATGGCCCGCACTACTGACTCCTGTAAGTCTCTCACCAAGAGTGCATTCCTATGCACCTGAGCCTCTGTCCCACAAAATCGCTCCAGCATATCATCCATATCGATGTCCACAGACACGCGCGGCTGAGTATCTGCCACCCTGCCTAGACAGGGCAGCCCCATCAATAAGTATACATCAGTCAGAGTGAGGTCCACCCTCTCACCCTGCACTCAGAAATCCTGTATCTCTGGCTCCCAGAAACTAACCAGTCGGTTCAGCAGCAACGCTGCTGACCGTATCATAGGTACCTACACGAACTTCAGCAGCCTGAACAACCCCAGCATCGACCGCACCCGGCGGTCCTGTGGGACGATGGCCATAATCTCATCCGGTATCTCCCGCTCTCTCCATAGAACCTGTGGCATCCTGTCAATCACACAACGAAGACTCATCAAACTCAAATCAAACAAATAGTCCTTTCCCTTCCCCCGCCAAAACCCGACTAGCGCGGTCCAAAACCGCGACTGTTAGGCCTAAACCCACGGTTTTTGACCGCTGCTGTTTGGCCTACAGTCGCGGTCCCCGATCGTGGCTGTCAGGCCTACAGCTGCAGTCCCTAACCACGGCTGTCCGGCCGAAACTCGCGGTCCCCGACCGCGACTGTTCGGCCGAAACTCGTGGTCCCAGACTGCGGCTGTCAGGCCTACAGTCGCGGTCCCTAGCCGCGGATGTCCGGCCGAAACCCGCGGTCCACCCATGTGGACTGCACAAACGATACCCTGGGACCCACTACCCTCCCCCCGAACCCAATTACAAAGCAGGTATGAGTTTTACAGAATACCTGTATCTCCCAAATCTGAAAACGACCAGTCGAATCGTCCAAAAATGCCACCTCAGCTCTGGTCCACTCTGATCATGAGTCCAAGTCAAATAGTACAAATGACACTTGTCATGTTGGACCCACTTACTATTTATAGTCCATTGACTTTGTTCTTGTTTTGGCCATTCTAAACCCATACGGAGTCCGTTCTCTGAACCGTTTCCACCATTGGAATCAGCATGACGAGACCATCACGATGGTCACCTCGTTGCATTATTTTTTCTACATCATTTTTTGCCCATTTTTTAGACATCGCTAGTCGCCTCGGTTTGTGCGCCACTTTGGCCGCTCTCCATTTTTAACACTTTTTATATCACCGGATTCATTTTTCCAAGCTCATGATGATGCTTGAGATCATTTCTCACTCTCACTTGGTACAATTTCAACATTGTGTCCCGACATCTTGCTGCCCCAATGTATGCGCCACATCACCCGCCATCAGATTGTTCCATACTTTTTAAATGAGCCATCCACTCCTGTCATACTGCAAATATTCCGTTATTTTTCCACCATTCGTTCACCCCGCAAGGAGGCCCACTAGTGTTCCCCCCCACCCTCGTTCATGGTCATCATAAATGTTCCTTGATTGAACGCTCCCTCCTTGCCTTACCATTCTATCAATTTAGAGTCTTCTTATTTTCTTTCAGACTCCTTAAAATTGAAAGCAACCACAAGCATGAACTGTTCTGGGCTCGTAAAATCCACACGACAATACCATTCCATTAATTCAGAGTCTTCTTATTTGCTTTCAGACTCCTTAAAATTGAAAGCAACCACGAGCATGAACTGTCCTGGGCTCGTAAAATCCACACGATAGTACCATTCCATTAATTCAGAGTCTTCTTATTTGCTTTCAGACTCCTTAAAATTGAAAGCGACCACGAGCATGAACTGTCCTGGGCTCGTAAAATCCACACGACAGTACCATTTCACTACTTCAGAGTCTTCTTATTGCTTTCAGACTCCTTAAAATTGAAAGAAACCACGAGCATGAACTATCCTGGGCTCAGAAAATCCACATGACAGTACCATCTTAGATACACACTTCTTCTAGTTCCCTAACCCATGAAGAAGTCCACCCGTGCCTCTTGGCGCTATGATCGATCCTCTCGGCAGCACCCCCAATTAGGTTGCCTTTGTTCAGAGTGTTCTGCAGTCTCCTACCATTTGACCACAGCATTGAGTCTCCCTCAGCCCAGTCACCCTCCCAGATCCCATACAGCTATGATCCATTTACCACCACTCAATTTCATATGCTGCCCGATCGTCCCTGCCATCATACTCTGAACAAAGGAATTTTGAGTCCACCCACTCTACTTTCCCAGTTATTTACCCCAGTTTATCAACCCTGCCATCAGTACTATCACATTTCGGTTTTGCACCTCGCGCTCCTGTCAAGGAGACATCATTGCCTTGATAGTTGCAGGTCTCCCTCTGTCGACGACATCCCCTCTATTCTAGAGGATAGACCCAGAGGTCCCTGAGTCTTGGACCCATCACCATCTGTGGTGAGTGCCTACGGACCATTTTGGGAGGAGTCATCATTGCCTCTCCGAATAGTTGTTTCTCACATGCTCGACTTCAGTACCTTAATCGCATCGTTGAGAATCACGCAGGATGTATATCCCTTCCATTATGTGTCGAAGACCCCAGATTTCCCCTGACTCTAACACATCGGTGAGTCACTTTGGAATGCCCAGTTATATGTTCACGTGGATGTCCGGGCTACGTTGGCGATTGTATTCGGAATCCATCCAGTTCCATGCTTCCTTGAGTACCTAGTTCAGTTCCAGTTCAGTGTACCATTGCGAGTATGACCCTTGTCACTCTGATCTAGTAGCTCATCAGTTCCTTTGGTACCACATTCAGTAGCACTGCTGTCATTCCAGTGCAACAGTTGTTCAGCTTAGACATGGCCAACCCAGCAGTATGTTCCAGATTTGTGTCCCTTCTGGACCCTTATGATATACACAGTGGTTTTCTATGTATCCTACAGGTCCTTCTTTTCGGGCCTCACCGTTACTTTTATGTATCTTGATACGAGCATGGGTATGCCCACCTCGTCCATATATTGAGATTCTTCCTCATTTAGTATTTGAGGCCATGTATATGTCAAGTCCCCATATTCTGGACCCCATTGTTATTATTATGTTATATCCTGATACGAGCATGGGAATGCCCGCCTCGTCCATATGATTAGATGATTCCTCATCCATTATTGAGGCTATGTACTTTTTAGTTCTTGTAGGTGGTTCGGGATCGTGGTTCTGGGTTTCAGTTCGTTTCTTCTCTTCTCCACCCCCCATTGCAAACCAGTTATGACTTACGATTTCCATCGGCCATATGATGAGCTCCTGACCTCGCACATCAGGAGGCAATCTGTTAACACCCAAAAAGTGTTCACTACCTCATCTACCCCACTATATGGCTCATTTGTCCATTTTCCTACAATATTTCCCTTGAAAACCTTGAAAATCCCACTAAAAAGCCTCCAAAAGGCCATAAAATCATCAAAAAGCCTCCAAAAGGCCATAAAAACACCTTTTTCCTCCAAACTATCCAAAATTCCTCAAAAAATAGAAAAATCCCCAAAAAGGGAAAAAAAAATATAAAATAATGAGGAAAAAAGAGGAAAAGAGGAAAAAACCCTAAAAAGCTGCCCTAAACCATATGGTTTCCAAAAACCATGGGCCAGCACTCCACCACTAAAAAACCATAAATAAGTGATGGAGACCCATTATTTCACATCCACAATCACAAGCATCCTTACTCTGCCAAAATTGCTCTTGAAACCCTAGCTCACCCTTTGAGCTACTTTCACCATTGAGATCCCCCTTTTGGCCCATTTTCCACCACCGGAGAAAGAGAAGGAGCAGCTGGAGCTCGGAGCAACCTCTCAGATCAGCGCAAAGGGCTTCACCAACCTCCACATTGGAGGTAATATCAATAAAAAACCATTCTTTATATTTTGCTGTTTTGTTTCATGCACATGTTTAGATTTAGTTTTTATTTCTGTTGTAGCTTTTAGTTTACATTTTATTGAACTGCTACTAAGGAAACCATATTCCTTAGTAGGTGCTCATTCGCACAAGCTAGGGGTAAAACCCTAGCCACAGATACTGCTATAGCTGCACAGTTCATTTTTGAAAACATCATAAGTAGATTTGGATGTCCAGTAATTTTGATGAGTGCTCAAGTCACACACTTTCTGAATCGCACTATTTAGGCCTTGACGGAGGAATTTCAGATACAGCATCATAAGAGCACTCCCTACCACCCACAAGATAATGGTATGGTGGAGGCTTTTAACAAGATTTTAGAAAGTGCTCTTACTAAGATCTGTAACAGCAAAAGAGATGATTGGGACCTTAGGGTTAACGCTGTATTATGGGCTTATAGGACTACATGCAAGAAACTTACAGGACACACACCTTTTAGCTTGGTGTATGGATAAGAGGCTGTTATGCCTATGGAATATAGTATTCCTAGTTTAATAATTGCTCAAATTACCAATATGGCTGATATAGATACGATGAATGAAAGACTAGCGCAACTGCTTACCTTAGAAGAAGACAGATTCATTGCAGGATTTCATCAAAAAGTGCAAAAGGCACAAGAAAAAGCTTGGCATGATAGGCACATCAAGAGCAAGATTTTTCAGATAGGAGACCTAGTGCTCCTTTAAGACAGCAAGTTTTTTAAGTTCCCAGGGAAGTTTAGGACACATTGGTTGGGGCCATGTCAGATTCAGCAAGTCACAGATGGAGGTGATGTTCAACTCAGTAAAACTGAACAGGGAGCTTGTTCCTACTTTGATTAATGGTAGTAGGATTAAGCTTTATAGTGATGGCCACTTCACCTCCCAACCCTAACGTAGAGAACTAGTAGGTGCAGATGTCCAATGTAGTTGAAAGGAGGCATCGCACCCATAATTAGTCCACACCCCTAAAAAAATAAAAAAAATAAAAAAAAAATTCTAAGTAGGAGGAATCACAGCAGGAAAGTTTATTTTGCGCAAGTCATAGGATGACTGCGGAGTTTTTGAACGTTGTGGAGTTCACACCAACTTTTTGGTCCAGGACAATGCAGTGTGACATCGCAGCGAGGCGATGTTCCCCCATGCCATGAAGACAGATTTTGAAAAGGGACAGAGGGCTAGTCACTTCACCCTATGACAAGTGATTAATCTAGTTATGACAGGTATACGTTGCCCTAGATTTGGAAACAATACAAATATTGTCCTACATTTGGTAAATCTTGGTCGAGACCGGTGCCTGTACATAATTTTCAAGGGAGATTTGATCAGATTTTTAGCAATTAATGAGGATCGGGGCACCGACTGTTAGTCTTGTCCATGCAATAAATGATTCCAATGGGTCCAGCTTAAGTGACCATTGCTTCATAGATTATCGCCTTCATTACAAATGTACAGATCATTCAAACAAAAGGGTTACTTTTGCAATTTCTGAGAGTTATAGAGCAATTTGTAGAAGTTTTCCCTGTGCAGAGATACTCTAGTTATAGAGTGCTAGTTTCCCCATTGTCGCAGCCATTACCAGTCCAGAGTACTGCACCAGATGGTTTATGTCTAAGAAGGAACCCTTAGAAGACGTTGTGCGACGATTCTAGCATGGTGGCCTCGAGTCTGCTATGACGACACCGCCCAGGGTTGTGAAACTAGGTGCACCAAAGGTCAGACAGACACCAAGGATGAAGAGTCGAGCTCACATAGTAGAAGAGTCCATCCCAGAGCACAAAGAAGAAGTTCATATGGAAACAATATACATTGTGCCGTGAGTTGAGGATGCACCAGAGGTAACCATTCCCAAGGGTGCTAAGTTTCCTATTCCGCTACCACTGATTGATTCCCGTGTACAGAAAGATGGAGAACTATTAGGATATGTCTCTGTTCTCAAATTTATAGACTATAACCTTGGAGACAGAAAGACATATCCTTAGTTTCGGTTGGATCAGTATCTTATGGTTCAGAGAAACCCAAGGACCAATGCAGATGAGTTTGTTCCTATGGAACATGTCCATATTCTTGAGCAGTCAGGCTTGCTCAATTTCTTGAAAATACCACATTTTGGACAAGGTGCAGAGGTTAATGCCATGGTACATGTGTTACTTTCCTGTGTACATGGAGGTTACCTCTAGTTGGGTAATAGGGTTAATCTGAACGTCGATTTGATACACTGCATCACCGGGCTATCTAAGAGCGGTAAGGACCCTCAGACACATATATCAGGGAAAAGTTAAGATGCTAAGCTACCAGCGCTTCTCGTTAACAAGTACAAGCTACAGAGAGGAGTTCGAGCTTATGACCTCGCAGCCCTAGCAGATGATACACTCAGGTTTATAGCCAGTCTACTTGTAGGCAGACTGTTAACCAAAGTACGCCCAAAAGAAGTCACAGGATCAGTAATTCACCTTGCCGTGCAGGTCGCAGAAGGTGAACAATTTAATTGGTGTTTGTTTTTATTGAGTATTTTTCTTCAAGATTGTTTGACAGTGTAGGATGAGCCAAACCACCCCTTCCATTTCTCATGGCTGCTTATATTATGTGCATTCGTCGGGTGGAGAGAGCCGCCCCATACCCAGTTCCTACAACTACTGGGCGGAGAGTGCAGAGGTGCGCGCTATGCAAACTTATGGGAAAGCAATAGTCTAGCCAAGAAAAAGATCAATATGATAGTATTATATGAATACTATAATCTTTTACAGCAAGTCATCCAGGAGACACCATGGCTCAACACAGAGGTTGTTGACATGTATCATAATCGGCTTGATTTTATTGCGGACAGGCATACAATCTATCTGAGGCCGAAAGGGTTTAGAACGAATAACTGGGCTATTGGTTCGTTCAGGATGACAGTGCAGGATGTAGAATATGTCATCAAAGAATTTGATGAAGAGTGGAAGAAGGCATTAGAAGATGCCACAGCAGGAACTATACCAACAGATACCACACCATTAGATCCATTAGACAAAGGAAAGGATAAGGTGGGTTCCAAGAGAAAAGATGTAGTAGAAGTGCCACCAGTAGCACAAAAGATTAAAAAGATCAAAGCCTCAAAGCCAACTATGGAGACCACACTAAAAGAGGATGACTATGATCTCATTGGATTGATATTGAAAGAGGAGATGCGGGACTCATTTCAGGTGATGCAGACATTGTAGGAAAAGCTGTAGAGCATGATAGATAACCAGCTTCTGGAATTGAAAGCACTAACTAAGAAGAATACCATGATGCAGACTCAACTAGTCAAGGCAAAAACAGGAGAAAGCTCAACACCATCGATTTCCCATGAGGAATTCATTGCAAAGGATTGCACCAATACAGTTTTGATACCACCAGGGAGCATCCAATTCCCTGCTTCGATGATTGATGTATAGATACAGGTTAGACAACCTGTTGAGGTTAATCTGGCACAATTCCCCATTGATCAACTACAGATGATCCAACAACAGATAGCCGTAGAGCTCAAGGATAGAGATCTTGCGACTTATAAGCAGAACACTCAGTCGATACAAAAGAATGCAGAGCTCACCGAAAGCTTTCAGACAAAGGTGGAGGAGTTAAGAGTATATGAAGAAAGAGAACATGATCTCAATCAGGTCCTGTAGAACATTGCATTGGAGTTACCTGAGTGTAACATAGAATTTGCCTTGCCTCTAACGCAAAAAGTAAGAAGAATTATAGATAGAGCAAAGGCTCTGGAAGAAACAGTGGTCAAGATGGAGGAAGACCACAAGGCGCAGATTACTGAGCTTGAGGCTCGAGCACTAGGACCTCCTAAGGCAGACAAGGAAGCAAGGGTGCAGGCCTTTAGACTCACTTCAACAAAGATGAAGTGTTGCATAGATGATGCAAATTCATTGCTGGCTGATGCAACAAAGACATGGTCGGAGCTAGAAGAGCTCCCAAATAGACTGGATTTGCAGCAGAGAATCCATAACATAGAAAATGTAGTAGCAGCAATGAAGGAAGAAGTCAAGAGCTTAGGAGCTCTTGCAAAGATGAAGAAGATGACAGAGATGAACTGTTTGCAATAAGAAGCGTAGAGGTTACGAGAAAAATACATAGAATTCAATAATATGCTTCAAACATATCAGGAACAAATCGCAGAGCTGGTTGATGCGGTTGAGCAGAAGGTCAAGGAGTTCAGTACAAGCAAGAGTGAAATTGATAGCATAGAAGACCCCTTGATTACTCAACTCATGCTTGAAGCAGCACAAGAATGTGTCGAAGCTATGGACAAAGATGTCACAGGACTCAGGGAGAGATTCGCAAGGACTTCGCAAGAAGCCAAGGAGAAGCTAGAGAAAGAGAAATCAGATTCCAGTGGCTTGGGGATGAGCCACAAGTGAGTGTTAGGGGACTATTGGAGCAGGGCCCTGCAGCTATAGGAAAAGCTGCTATATCGAAACAAGAAAGTCAAAGGAAATAGTACCTGAAGCGGCCAAGAGGAGAGCTCAACCACTGCATTTAAGGCAACAACGACAACAGAAGGGCTTAGTTACCCTCATGAATGGAGAAGGAGAAATGGGATGAGGTATTAAAGACAAAGGACATAAGGGGAGTGACTGAGGAAGCGGAGCCCATACCCATGATCAGCGTCGGACATTGTGGAAGACTGCAGAAAGCTGCAGTGTGACCAATAAGCGGCAGTTCAAAGTACAGATAGGCCGACTGTCACAGTTAGGGTTTTGGGTTACTGTTGGGATAGGCCCATAGTTTTGTATCATGGTGAGACCTTCGGGCCACCTATTTAAGCATGTATTTTGTATTATGAAGGGTTATATAGTTAGATAGTTAGCTAGCCATCCAGTTAGCCAGTTAGACAGTAAGACATTGAGAAAGAGTCGAGCTCTGGTTCTGATTTCAGTCTATAGTTATCTTACTGTAACCAGCAGCCGAATCCTTGAGAATGAATGTAACAATCCGCAGGGAGAGAGAGAGAGAGAGAGAGAGAGAGAGAGAGAGAGAGAGTATATTGTAAGAAGAAAGCAATATAGGAAGAGAAGAGATCTAAGAGAGAAGGTCTCTAGCTGTGTGCGTGGAGTTTCCTAGAAGATCTCAAGCTGCATAAGAGGTTGCAGTAGAACTATGTTACTCTCTCAAGATATAATATAAACATAGTTCCCGTGGACATAGCTTCCTCCCTGGAAGTGAACCACGTAAAATCCGTGTGTTGTGCGACTGTGTCATGTGATTGTGCTATGCTTATTTGCTATATGTTATTAGTTACATGAAATTTTCTTATCAGTTAATGAATGTATGTATGCTATCCTTCAGTTTACAGTAATATAGAAGGTTAAATGTGAGTTGAATATTTTAAGTATTTTGTATATGAGTTTATCAGTGCTTGACTCATGACAGTAGCAGCTACTATGTTAAGTGACTTCTGTATGGTTAGTTCAGCAAGTTGAGCGTGATTGATGTTAAGTATGTTAAACTGTAGAAGCTTAAGTGAAGTTATTTAACACCTTGATGAAGGTTAAATGAGCTATTATACCCAGAAAGGAAGCCTCTGGACCTTCAGAATTGATGAGCATATTAAGTCTCGCTGTAGGAAATATCGTGGCGTAGAAAGGCGATATCGCACTGTCGGAGGGGCTGCGGTGTGAGATATCTCAGGTTGTAAGCTGTGTCTTCATCAAATGTTACATCCCTACTGATGTCAATATTCTTGTATCCTAGGAAGTATATTCTGTAAGCCTTCGAGCTTTCATAATATCCCACAAATATTCCCTTCTTTCCTGAAGGATCTAGTTTTGTTCTCTTCTCTTTTGGAATGTGTATGTATACTGGACAGCCAAATATTCTAAGATGGATGAATTCTGGTTTCTTACTGGAGAATACTTCTTTAGGAGTCTTGTTCTTGAGTACTCTATGTGGATTACTGTTCTATACATACACCACTGTTATGGCTGCTTCTGCCCATATGTGCATAGGAAGATCTTGATCATGAAGCATTTCTCTTGCAGCTTCCATGATGGTTCTATTCTTCCTTTTTGCAACCACATTCTATTGTGGATTGTAAGGAGTGGACAACTCCCTCTTAATCCCTAATTCTTTGCATAAGTATTTGAATTCATTTGATGTGAATTCTCTGCCATTATCTTATCGAAAGGTCTTGATCTTCTTTTCTGTGTGGTTTTCGATCAAGGCTTTGAATTCCTTGAATTTGCTGAAAACTTCATCTTTGTTCTTCACGAAGAAAATCCATGTCTTCCTATAAAAGTCATCAATGAAAGAAACATAATATACATTCCCACTTAGTGAGCTTGATTACATTGGTCTGCATACATCGGAGTGGATGATTTCCAATATTCCTTTTGCCTTGCTTTGGCTACTTGGAAATGTCTTCTTTGTATTCTTCCCCTTTACACATCCTTTGCAGACCCCTTCATGTTTTTCTTGAATTTCTGGAAGACCTTTAATAGCTTTGCTTGCAAGTGGTAGTGCTATGTAATGCACATGTGCAAGATTTCTATGCCATAGTTCATTTGGCTCTACTGTGTCATGGACCATAGCTTGTTCTAGATGGCCCTTCAACTTGTATAAACCTCATTCTTGTTCTCCAATCACTATTGCATCATTAATAGTCTTTCCTCTTGGCCACATGATGACTTGACCATCTATGAATGCAACCCTTATGCCTTTTGCATCCAGTACCGATATGGATAGAATATTCTTCTTTAATCCCGGTACAAATAGAACATCCTTCATTTTCATAGACTTTCCAGAGTCTAGCTTGTAGGAGGATTCACCACTACCTTTTATAAGATATTGGTAGTCATCTCCAAGTTTCACCTTATGAGGTGAATTATGTTCGAATAGTTTCTCAAAGGATTCTTTGAAACCTGTCATGTGTTTGGAAGCCCCACTATAAATAATCCAATATTTTCTTCCATGAGTGACAGTTCCCGTGAGAGCGGAGATCAAAACATATTCATATTCACCTGAAGAGTCTTCACTTGAAGAGTCTTCACTTTCTTGTTTTACTCTCTTCCTAGGAGGATCATCATCCTCAGCAGTGTGAGCATGATGTCTTCTTTTGGAGTTCTTCTTCTTCTTGGATCCATTCTTATTCTTGGGACAATTTTTAGCAAAGTGTCATATTTCATCGCATGTATAACATCTGAGTTTGTATGGATCCCTTCTCATAAAGTTATTTTTCTAATGAGAATGCTTACCTTGGTGATGATGATTTTCCCTTCTTCCTTTCTTGGAGTGTACTGTGAGAGCTTGATCTTCACTTCCCATCTTCTCTTCTCGAGCATCTATCTGAGCTTCTTCTTGAGAACATTCTTCCCACAATCTGTTGAACTTGACCAACTTCTTTCTAGCACAGGTTCCTTGGATGAAAGAATCCCATGACCTAGGGAGGCCATTCAATGTTTTCATCATAATTTCTACATTCTCTACTTCTTCATCTACATCTTCTATTTGTTCTTTGATCTGGGAGACCCTTGTGAAGTATGACTGGATGGTCTCCTCATTCTAGATCTTGACATTATTCAACCTTAGAGTCATCTTTCGATTGATGTTCTTCCCTTCAAACAATTTGGTTAGGGCATCAAACATGGATTTGGGTGTCTTGGGGGAGTAGACAAGTGGAATGAGGTGATCCTTGATAGAATCAACAATGATCCTCTTTTCCATAACCAACTTCTTCTTATGTAAGGCCTTGGCCTCATCTCCCTCTGGAACTGGAACCTCCTCCTGGATATAGGAGTCTAACTCATTTTCTTCCAGGACTAGGGAGATCCTATACTTCCAAGCTCAAAATTTATCAGCTCCCTTAATCTTTTCATAAATCTTGATATGATGAGACATCTTAACTAAGAACCTCAAATGGAAATACAAAATATTTAGATCTTACCAGGTCAAGATGTCGGTTCTGGATTTGAAGCTAAAATCCTGTAGTACTGGTTCAAGAGTAGATTAAGGTTTTTATTTTCTGGAGTTTTTTCCAACCAAATGCTTTGAAATTGATCCCTAACTTCACTTTTTAGGAGGAGGTCAATCCAGGCCTGAGCTCACTGAAAAATTCCTCTTCTATGAAAATCCCTAATTTTCGACAGCAGTGTCAGGTCCAAAATTGAAAAACCTTAGAATTGGATTATGCTTCGATAGAAATATGCGCCCTAGGGAGGATAGTTATTCCACCTAAATTGTGCTGAAAATATGTGGAGATAGATCCACAAAATAGGAATCCCTAGTTCCCACAACTGCACAGTGTCTTCTTCTCAAGTTAGCTTTGATACCATGTTAGTTTTTACAACATTAAGCTAGCATATCATTAGGATCTTTAACTGAGAGAACAAAAAGCACAACAATCAAACACAAGAGACAATGAACACAGTGTTTTTCCTCGAGGAAACCATAAATGGAGAAAACCCCATAACTTCCTCATAGATAGAATCAGCATGAAAGTGAAACCCAAAAATAGTAAGACAATCTCCCAATAGTAGCAAGCTCTTTCCTCTAGCCCTAGTGTCTTTCTCTTCCTCAACTATGTGCTACACTTGAGTGTGTATGAGTTGTGTTCTAAATAGAGAGTCCAGCTCTCTATTTATACTAATCTTGACATGACTAAAACCATACTAGGGATGACCTCTCTAGGAGATTCTAATAACCCTAGTGCCTTGGAACTGTGGGAACTTTAACCCTTAGACAATAGGAAGGTTACCCATGATGACTTGACATGACTTGTTTACATTATTGATTCTCCTGATCGAAACATCAGGGCATGAAATGACATAAGAACATCCCAGAATAAACATCGGGTTACAATAGATAAGAAATACAAGTGAATACATTTCAAAGTTACAATTACATTAACAAGAGTTCTTTGGAGCCTCTGTCTCATAGTTCATATTTCCAGTCTAGAGAAAGGTTTGGGATCAAATCATGTTGATATAGTTTTGGTCAGGGGCATTAGAAGTGCCCCTAGCTACGCTAAAAACTGAAGATGCATTCTATCCTTGGGGAAAACGATCCTTTAGGACGGTCGGTTGTTGACTTTTTAGCAGTTTCTGAGCTTGATCTATAAGAGGGAATTTATGGGTCAAGTGATATTCCTAGCACAACTTGCAAGGAAAATTCACTCATTTCTTATCATTTTTCCCCCATCAACACTATTTGTGGGATCTGGCTTGTTTTGGTTTCCCGCACTTTTCTTCCCCTTTTTATTTTTCCCACCAGGTTGGTGATTGCACTTTTAAGAGGATTGAGAAAAAATATTTGCATTTTGGGGTGAGGGGGCAGCTTTGGATGCCTCTGCTATATACTTTTTTATGGTCAACTCATGAAATTGCTTGGCCAAAGAATCTACAGTGGGAGAATTCACCAAACCAACCACACCATCAGCATGGGGTCCATGCTTAGGTTTCTCGACACTATGTGTTGGCCATGGTCCATTAGGGATGATTTCATATAGTATCCCAAACTAAGAGTATATCAAATCTAGATGTTGGTCCCTGAGGATAGCCTCTTCCTCATTAGTTACTCCCGAAGTGGATACATCCTTAGATATATACAGCAATAAGGACTTAAGGAACCATTCTAACAAGAACTCGGGAGGGATAATGGCCTTAATGATCCTCTTCTGCCTTCGCCACTCTTGAATGTGATCCAAAATGTGAGTAGATTTATCCTATCAAAAGGTGGACAATAAATATGTACCAGCATCATACCGGACAGGAAGTTGGAAGTGGTTAAGGAACGCATTGACTAATTCCCAAAAACTGTTAAATGCAGTAGAGGGTAATTCAATGTACCACTTTGTTGTAGCACTAGTCATAGTTCTTTGGAATAGTATCAACCAAACAATGTCATCGTTCATTGAGTTGGAAGAGCACCACAAGTGAAAGGTGGTGATATGAGCCCTTGGGTCTTCACTAAATTTGCCTTCGAATTTTGGGATGTCCGAAGGTAGCTTAGTAGGGACAGGTGGCCAAGTGGCATCATGCTTCACCGGGTCATTCATTAACTTAGACAAATATGGCAAGTTTAAACTTTCCAGAAATGGAAGTTTGTGCCTAACCGGAGCCTAAAAAAGTACAAGCATGGGAAGTAGAAGCACTTTCCCCTTGGTTCCCAAATGTAAAGGCGGGGTTTTCCCCAGCTACCGATTGTGAATTATTTGGACTACTTTGAAATGGATTCCACCCATAAGCCAGTGGATTGTTCATGTGTGGTGCAATATATGTGGTTTGAGCTGCTCTAGTTGAGACTGGAGTTTGGAAAAAGAAGCAGGTATACCTCCACTAAAAAGTGAAAAGGGAGAGCTCGTGAATGGAGCCGAAACTAGTATTTGGAAAACTTGACCATAAGAGTTAGTATTTTCAAACTACATCCCCATATATGTAGGTGTAATATCTACATAACAAGTAGATGGGGGAATGTGCCCCCCATTCCACGAGAAACCATGGATAAGTGAAGAGGCTCCAACAGGACCACTCTAAGCCATGTGTGAAAAAGAGGGTGAAGCAAAAGGTGCACTAGGAATCCCAATGACCACCCCACCAAAAGAGCCTACTACATTTGTGGAAGTCGGTGGTTGAACCACCCAACTAGCTGGAGTTAAAGGAGTAGTAGGTGTATTTGATCTAGGAGTACCAATCGGGAGAGGCAACACTCCTTCATCCAGAATGGATGAGATGGGGGTAGATGGACCCTCTCTTGAGCTAGCCATAAGTCTATTCATGGGAACACCAATCATAGGTGAATCAAATGAACAAACTTGGACAATTACAAGATCATTTAAGTCAGTAACAGGTGAATTGAATTTTCTTGCAATCTCGTCAGCCTGCAAGTCTTCTATCTCTACTGCGGTTGTATCAACTTAGTTTGTCCTAAGTTTTGATTCACCTGGAACTTCACTGATTCCTACCAGTTCAAAAGAACCATTTATATCTAATCTTCACCTTTTAGGGGGTAGTATAGGCTCCACTCTAGTAGTTGGAGGAAGGTTTTGCAACCTTCTTGATCTTCTAAGAAATTGGTCCTCCATGAGTGAAAATTGACTCTTCAAACACCCTAGGGAAGACCAAACACAAAAAAACTATAGAGAAATCACTACAAAATTTCCTAAAGCCAAAATAAACAAAAAGGGTATAAGATATCCTTTCCAAAAGAAAGCTGAGAGATAGTTACTTGGCATCCCTGTAGATTTTCTTAGGCACAAGTGGAGGAATCACCCACTTCCCTCCCACACCTTCTACCAGGGTTACCTTCCAAGCCCGTCCAAGGTCAACAAGAAATAGCCTTTCGGTGTACTTGTGTATGACCCCTAGATGTAAAAGAGACTAAAGGCTACCGCAACTATATTGATAGCCACAAGACTAGTTCGTATGCATGGGAAGGGTAGCAAAGCCTGAAACCTTGTCAACACTCGCTTCGCACCGGGCCTAAAGGGTGGTATTGACAAAAGTCCCCATATACATAAAAACCTTGGTCTACACTTTGATAAGGAATTAGAGGGTTATCTCCTCAGTCCAATCCTCCACGTGGCCTCATGCTTAACTTCCATTTGAGAGGAGCTTCCTAGATACAATCAATATAGAAGAGGATTTACCTATTGATTGGCCAACTACGTCTAAATTTAAACACTTGTGGAGAGTTGAAACTCCCTATTCCATAATTCTAGCCTAAGCTAGTTGGTGTAGGAGCCTATAAAATAAAACTTACTAATAATTTGTAAATTATATCGTTCATTTTAGAAGGCTATTTTTAGTCAAAGGTAAATGGTGTGAAACCTTGTGGTGTTATAGACTCGATAAGAAAAATCAAAATGATGTATAAAGCAAATTTCAAAGTAAATTTTAACTACTTAAACCAAATTTCTTTTCTTTTTGCAAAATAGAAGCTAATGAATTTAAAACTAAATGAGAGAAAACTAAGACTTCTTTTTATAATTTTAAATTTTATTTGAAAAATAATGAAAAAGAAACAACTAAATGCAAAAGTATAAAATGTTTTTATTCACTTTTTTCAAAATTTTCAAAAACTATAATGAAAATGAATGCGAGTTTTGAGCAAGTTCAAATAATCAAAGAATATAAAAAGTTAAATGAGGTATAAAGGACCCAAAATGACCTACTTCAACCAATCAAGAAGAATACTTGGAAAAAACCTAACTTGGAGAAACTATTGAACCCAAAGAGTCCACTAGATTCCCAAAAGAACAAGTGACAAACCAACACTACAAAATGCAGTACATAGTATAAAGCATCCAAGGCCCTAATCATTGACCTAGACACAAGCACTCGAACTTATGTACCAAACAGGGGGGCCACCTACACTTTAAAAGATGCAAGAAGATCAGACAAAAACTGAATGTCTTGAAAAAACAAGTAAAAGGTGTGACACATAGACTTCAGACTCATAGAACCATGCCATAAACAAAAGACTTCAAAACAAATAAAAAATCCAAAGAGACAGGGCCAAGCAAATCTTATCAAACTTTTAGACTGCTGACATGCACACGCACCTATGTATTCAAGAAACTTGCATATGACACATGACTATCTTATACATCAACCCATGTGTATAAGTTCATATTCATGACTGTGTTATATAGCAAATCATGTGTACTACTAAATTTTTTTCAAAGAAAAAAGATTAGCACAAACTTCTAGGCACACTCTACTATAAATCAAAAGCAAGATAAAAAGGACCACACTCAATATCAATATCATAACAAATACTGGTAAATGGAACCTATAGGTTGAACCCATAGTAGGCTGGTGTCCCTAGTAGAGTCACCAGTTCTATTGTACAGGACAATACACCCTTGTAACCTAGGGTCTGGGGTTACCAACTTACTATTATACTTGCAAACAATCAGCTTTTACAGAAAATGAAAGGAGAATCGGAAGATATTTTGGCTTACCCGGTTTATGGCGGTTTATCCAAGCTTGATCTTCTGTCACTTCAATCTTCTCCAAAGATTCTAGGGCTGATCCTCTTCAACTTCAAAGAGACAATTATTCAAGAAATATCTCATATATCTCATATATATATATATATATATATATATATATATATATCATAGGTTAGATGAAATACATATCGATAATATAATTAACATTATTCATTAACCAATATACATGAGAAAATCACAATACAAAGATTGGAAGAAGAATTCTCTTTATTCACAAATAGTGAATAGCTGAGAATACAACCCAGCTTCTAACACAAAGAATCCTCTACATCCAAGTAGTCTGAGTTCTTCTTCTCCAAGACTCTAAAGGTATACCACCAGCATAACTTTTCTCTTCCCTAATTGATTGATTATCCCCATCTGAAGGCCTCTATTTATACATTAGTAAATAGAGTGGTTTCGAAGGTTAGGATGGTTGAGCCAGTTGGGGTAGTTATGGATTAAGACCCAACTAATCTCATCTAATCATGATTTATATTCTTTAAGTTTGAAATAATGTACACACGAGTATTTTTTAAGCAAGGCATGTATGAAACGCTTGTTTCTCTAAAGTAACTCACCTGTGCAAGGTACACATGGGTTGCAATGCAAGTAGTCGCATGTGCAACCCTAGACTCAAAATAAAAATATATCAAGCTGGTCTGGAGATCATTTATCAATGGTCATGCACCTCTATAGTGTTTCTTCAATCCTAATTGTCCTTTTGTGTGTCCACATAATGCATGCCAACACTCGGACGGAGAAGTGCCATTTTGGTTGATAACAGATTCCCCCTAATGTATGAGGTCAGAGGGAAGTGATGGCCAAAATACATTACAATATTTATCTTAGAGAACTCAGAAATCCAAGGCAGCAGAGAAAGTACCAAAAATAAACACATATCAATGTCATATACAAAATCATATCTAAGGATGCCATGTTCAATATACTGGAACACTTTCTCCTTTACAATATTTGATTACATCATATGATACATGTACGAGACCACGTATATTAAAAAGGTGGATCAAAGCCACAATATACAATGACGAGTCTTCAAAATATGGAAGCTATGTAACTGATCAGAACATAATCTTGCACAAATTAGGTTATAGAGGTGAACCTAAGGTCTTCATCAGAATCCAAAGGAGCCAGTACAATCCTAGCCATGTGAATAAGTGTGTTGAAGTTGAACATGGAAAGGAATCAACAGATTGTCAATCAATAGGTGAAACTGAAAACTGAAGCAAAGAAGTTTAACAATAATGACAGTGAATCCTAAGGTACCATCATCAAAACTCTAGGTCTTTATCTTCAAGAAGTACTGATGATCAAACCGTACTATGATGGGGAAGGAAATAGATCCTCCAACGGATCACAAGAGTGACTAGGAACTAGATGCAGGAAGGTAGACACAAGTAATACTCAGATAGGATAATGATGGAATTAGGATAATAATCAGAGGAAGGGATCAATACTTGAACAGTGAGCATGACACAGAGGTGAACCAAGGAATATTTTAACTTACAAATAGGACAACTAGACTTATCTGACATGTAGGATACATGTGCAGACTCCCCATGTATAAAGGACAAGTGGAGGAGTAAAGACTCTAAGTGATAGCTAAGTGTTGGAGGAGCAAGTTGGTAAGTTTACTTGAATGATAGCCGACTTAATCGATCGGCTGACTAAACTAGAGATTAGGTCGGCCACCTAAGGTCGTGTCAGTTCACCGAACCGACAGGTAGTTATTTTGTAACTGTTTCGTAATCATGTATATGAGGCTGTTGAGCCAGAAGAGAACTCAATTCAGTTCTTTGTATTGTATGGACCCATTCATGTTAAAATAATTTGTTAATTCATCTACTTGTTCTTATCTCTTGTCTCTATTATGTATGTATGTTTTGGTATGTATTATTGATAACTTTATGTGATTTGTGAGATTACAACATTGGTTCCATTGTCGGTACTACATGTCTGAAATGTATGCAAACTGATGATATTAGAACAAGAGATTAAGGACTGGTGGGAACGTAAAGTTGCAAATTATTTGTAGAATTATGCACAAAGAAACAGATTAATGACCGCACAAGCAAAATCCAGATTCTTTACAAAGACACATGAGAAGTTTGTAGAATCAGTGCCCCAACTTCTAAAGAAACTCCTGGATCAAAAAGCCGAAAGGGAGTAAATATCAATAGTTGCTAGAAAAAATGATTCATGGGGGAAGAACAAACTTGTCGGAGTGGTTCGAAAAGATCGTCTATGAATTCTTTGAGGAGCAAGCATTAGAAGATAGAACTTCAGTGGAAACCGCCAAGGAGAAATTTTACACATACCTCATCGAGCAATTTCTGTGTTCCTTACCGACCTTGCTGTTTAAGTTCCTAATCAATAAGGGACTAAGTCATATTGTCAAACCTCGTCCATCACTTCATGGACCACCATTAAACCCTAACTGGGTAGAAAAGAAAAAGAAGTAGGAAAAATTCATTGCAGGAAGGGAGTGGGAATGCTTCCTAAGCAAGTAGACTGAACTATATGAGCTTTATAAAGTGTTGGGTAGGCTATGGGGGGTAGTTGGTCATATGTTGGGATAAAATGGAGTGGATTCTAGTCGACTAGAAGTAGATACCAATCACCAGTAATGGGAAGTCAACCAAAAGGGAAATCAAGAATATAGTATCACACAAGGGTATGTCGGATGTTCAAAAAATAGAGAGGGAAGAGAGACGACAAAGGAGGGAAGAAATATGGGAAAGAGCCTTATCGCTACATAGAGGAATGAGTACTAGGGAGACCGACTAGGAAAGAAATCCACCAGAGTCAGGTCATGACCGACAAGAAGAAGGCATGGAAGAAGAGGCGTCCCCTACGGAAGAAGAATTATGGATAGAGCAGCCATAAGCTCTACAATTAAGAGCTCCCCAAGAAGGAACAACTCTATCTCCGTTGAATCTACATACCTAGATACAAACTATTGTCGAAGAGGACCTCCAACTAGGAGCTAGTGACATTGCTATATGGATCTGACTAGATGACAAGACATACACTAGAAGACACCTCATTATCCGTTGGCCAGAATAAGGAAATTGGGTTACCTTTCAAGAGGTACCCTTCAACCGAAGTATCCACTTACTTTTACTGACACATGAAGGAGCACCCCCCCTGCCAAATACAACTTTGGAGGACACAAAAAATTCAGAACTATGGATAGGTAACTATAGTTGGACATCGACAGAACAAGTCAAAATCAACTGACTACTGGTCGAAGACGAAATGACAAAAACAACCGATGGAGATGAAAGTTTCATCAACGATAGTTATACAGAGAGGAATAAGAAAATAACCCCACCACCCCCACCACCTCCACCATCACCAACGCCACCTCCTAAAAGTAGTGACAGTGATTTTGACATGGGTCATAGGTCAGCACACATTCCTCTATATGAGGGGGATGAGGACCCCAGATGACACTGGTTCGTCTGTGAGTCGACTTGGGAGGCTAACCAAGTTACGGAAGAAGACAGACATATGGTGTAATTTGTTGGTGCCTTGAGGAAAAGAGAACTAACTTGGTATATGACATTTTCTGAAAGACAACCTCGAGCAACCAAAGCCGAGATCAAAGTGCAATTTCTATCATTTTTCAAAACTCTAGACACAAAACATCTGGCAGCGAAGAAACTAAAAACAACATCGCAGAAGCCAGGAGAAACTGTCTATGATTATGATAAGCGATGGAAAGACCTTTTTAGCCAACTAGACTATGTTATAGATGAACAATTATTAATCCAGTGGTTTCTTGCAGGCTTATCTAAGAAAATCCGTCGACACATAAGTCTGGAGACATTCAAGTCTTATGAAGATGTGCTTACAAAATCTCTCCAAGTGGAAATGGATGAGGACATACCAACATACTCCACCGATCACAGACTAGAAGAACAGCTTGAGATCGTGCATAAGTATCTAAAAGAATTAAACCTCAAAAATCATTATATCTGGTGCACAAAGTGCTCGATGGTTGGACACTCAAAATACAACTGTCAATAGGAAATCAGCCAACAGGACATTTGATTCGTGTAGATGAAATGTTTTTGTGAAATCTGCCAAGAGCATGAGGACCACTCGACAAAATATTTCCCGTTCAACATGAAGAACGACAAGGCATCTTGGTGTGCAATCTGTGATACTAAAAATCATAACACAGCCGACTTCCATCTGAACCTAAAGAACTGACGGAATTATCATGTAGTCTACCAGGCCACTGTAGTTGCACAAAATAATGAGCGAAACAACTTACCAAATGATCAAAACAACCAGAGATATGAAGGTCAAAGATATGAGCGCCGGTATGACAATCGGCATGGAGGCTATGGAGGTAGAGGTCGATTCTCTGGAAATTGAGACAACTGACCACGTCGACCCATCCAATGCTTTACATGTTATAAGGAGGGACATTGGTATGCAGAATGTCCATATAAATATAGAACTCACCTCAAATTTTGTACTCATTGTGGAGTAGGGGATCACTCACTAGAGGATTCCCTTACCATGCTGGAAAAAATAAATAAAAAGAAAAATGTTAATGTCTTGTTGTGTGTGCAAAAAAATAATGTAATAAACACAAATAATTTGCATATTGTAACCCAACAAGGGACAAAAACAGGAAGTGATAACCCAAAAATTAGCAAAATAAAATAAAAGAATGTCTACCTTGATCTACTTAAAGAAAAACAAACATATAAAGAGGCAACAAATGTATTCAAAGAATTTGCACGACAAGAAGAGGCTAATGACAATCGACATAACACAATAAAAGAATTAATACAGCTCGTACAAAAAGACAACTCAATATCCCATTTCATTGATTTGCTATATGAAATAAAACACAAAAACATCGAAAAACAAACAAATAATATCTGTAGTTTAAATCAAAAAGATAAAAGTGATGCCGACCCACTTGTTGACCTGGAAATTGAAGGATACCATGTCCAACAAGTAGTGCTCGAATTTGGATCACAAGTAAACATCATGACTCATGACACTTGGGAACAAATGGGCAGACCTCGACTATATGAGTCAGGTATATACCTGAAACTAGCTGACCATGGCCTAATTGAACCTATTGGAGTCTGGAAAAATGTTGATACAACTATAAAAGGAATCTCCACCAAAGTCGACTTTGAAATCATTGACCCTAAGGAAGGATCCAGTTCCTTCCCAGTTTTAGTCGGTCCTTGGGGTATAAAGATGAAAGCATCGATATCCCTGGACAAAGAGAGAATCAAATTAAAAGGAAATGGACAAAAGTTCATTGTACCTATTCATCCACCCCAAGGAGAACCATGGATAGAACCTATCGATGAAGACATTGACATTCGACAAATTTATCAGATACAAAACAGTGCATAATATATAGAACCTAATATATATGGAGAACTTCATTTAGGCAACCAAGACTCAGTCGGATATAATTTAGATGCAGAATTATATGATTAGGAAGTCGAGAAATACGAAACACAAGCAAGAGGGTGCTGGAATATCCAAAAGGTACAGAAAAATTCCACCCAACAGTGCTTCATAGTGTCCATTGTCCCAAAAATATTTGAAAGAAAAGTTAGGGAATACCCTACTCTAAAACCAACAAATATAAGTAACACACAAATACCCAGATACAAATAAAGAGAGTCACCAATCATGCACACAGAACAAGTGTCCCAAAATATTGGTGAACATGGCCGACTTCAAAGCCTAGTAGAAACTTTTACAGGACAAGCTGCTAGATGGTGGAATACCCATGAGACAAGACTGCAGACCTGGAAAACAGCTTCAACTTACTTTGTAGAAAGATTTGGAGGAAAGAAGTTAACCAAACAATCTCAGATACCCATATTCACTCAAGGTCAAAATCCAGAAGACCATATAAAGACATGTGAAAAAGAATGGAGAAAAGTTGGATACAAATATGAATGAACATGGCCACACCTGTTTCCATCAACTTTCATTGACTTACCAAACAAATGGTATAAAATGGAAGAAGCTAGGGGTGAAACCTTCCTATGGCATGAACTCAAAGAAAATTTCATTAGAGATTTCAACTTTATACCACAAAATGGAAAGTTGGTTGAAACAACAAAATAGATTAAATAATTTATACAATCGACAGAAAATAAACCCTTAAAAGATAACCGACCGACAAGGAACTGTAACAATATACAAACTGGAACAATACCACAGTCAACAAGACTAAAGTTAGAAAATGAAAATACAAAAGGGAAAAGCTTTAGATGGAAATCAAACCATGTCGAAACGACCAAACCTATTCATACAGTGCTTAAAGTTGAAACAACCGATAAGGAGGAAACTGACTGAATGTCTGCAGCTCACTTTCCTGCCACATTCTCCTAGTTTAAAGAAGGAAGCCGACCAATCAATGAATCCAAAGCACTAGAATGGCTAGATGCTAAAGTCAAAAATAGAGAATTTGACATCTCAAATGATGACCAACCAAAAATGGCAAAGATTGGTGACTACTGGAGTGAAGAGCAGGCCACAGAGATAGTGAACTTATTACAAGAGTTCCAAGATGTATTTTCTAGAGATTATAAACACCTCAAAGGCTTAGTTCATGAAATGGGTGAAATGAAAATCGACACTAAACCTGATGTTCGACCTCTGAAAAAAATGCCATACAAAATAGCTCACAAATACAAAGAGATAGTCAAAAAGGAAATTGATAACATGCTTGCAGCAGGAATCATCTATCCTATTGACCAATCAGAATTGGCAAGTCCAATGGTTGTACAACCTAAGAAACATGATCTGACCAAACTAAGGATTTGTGTCGACTTCATAGAACTAAATAAAGTCACACTGACAGACCCATTTCCAACTCCTTATGCAAATGAAATCTTAAATGAGGTGGCAGGACATGAATGCTACTCATTTACAGATGGATTCTTAGGTTATAACCAAGTGCCAATAGCTAAAGAAGATCAGAAAAAAAACAACATTTGTATGTTAATTCGGCTCATTTGCTTACAAGATTATGCCTTTTGGATTAAAGAATGCACATGCAGTATTTTCTAGAATTGTTGTCAAAGCATTTCAAAAATATATTTACAAGACCATGGCAGTCTACTTTGACGATTGCACAATATACTCCATGTTAAAGGACCATTGCAAGTGGCTAAGGCTTATGTTGGAGAGATGTCGACAAATTCAACTATCCTTGAACATCAAGAAATGCATATTTGTGACCCCCATAGGGATATTATTAGGGCACATTGTCTGTAAAGAAGGTATTAAGGTCGACTTTACAAAAATAAAAATTATCCTCAACCTAAAACCACCAGTAAACCCAAAACAAGTCAGGGTGTTACTTGGCCACACAGGCTATTACAAAAAATTCATAAGATATTATTCAGATATGACATATCCACTCGAATAAATATTAAGGGAAGATAAAGAGTTCAACTAGACAGAGGAGTGCCATATATCATTTGAAAAATTAAAAAGAAAACTAGTCGAAGCACCAATCATAAGGTTTCCAAACTAGTCGATCAAATTCCATTTTCATATTGATGCATCAGGCCTAGCAATAGGAGCAATCTTAAGCCAACCAGGAGATGATGGAATGGATTATCGTATAGATTATAGTAGCAGAAAATTAAACAAGGCTGAAAGAAATTATTTGACAACAGAAAGAGAAGCACTAGGAATGGTCTTTGCACTACAAAAATATTGACATTATCTTCTAGCTAACCCATTTATATTCTATACAGACCATCAAGCACTTAAATATCTCATCAATAAACCACTACATAATGGAAGGATTTGTCGATGGCTACTTGTTATAGTGGATTTCACCACTCTAGGTGAATCACACTTTGTATGGCCTTCCCCTATCCCGCTGTAGACTCCTTAGACCCTATGGACCACTTTTTGTCCTTTGATGTTTCCTTTAGCATCCCTAAAAACACATGAAAAATGCTATATATGACTTTTAAACCTATAAGCACATACATACACGGGTTTGACCACTAAAACCGTGTACATCGGGATGTGTGCATAATCCAAATCCTTTTGGAGTTTTCCTTGACATGGATCCGACTCATTTGACTCCTGGCCTTCCCTATTCCTTGAGATCGTTCAGATTCGACCTTTCATTACCCCTTTGAAAAGATATATAAGGAACCCCTTGGTACATTGAAGGCATAAGAGAGAATTGAGAGCAATGAAACTATAGTCCATTGTTGCCGAACTTATGCTTGAGTCTGCATCCCTTTGTCCGTTGGAGCACTTTTGTGTTCTTCCCAAGCTTTCCTTTTGCTTGTGAGCTGGCTATTGAGAGATGGAGGATTGAAGTGGTGGAGGCTCAAGTGGAGGATTTAGTTTCTCCGGTTTGCAGATGTGCCGTCAGAGGTTTTATCTTGTAATCTTTGATTTATATTAATAGAAATATCTTTTCCTGTCCAATGATGTGTATTTGAATGAATATTTTATCCATGGGACTATGTCAAATGATTTTACATTATTTATTATATATGCTATAATAGATCTAACACCATGATATATAGAATGCTTGTATTGTTTACTTGTTGTTGAGGAAGTAGTATAGAAATTCAAGCTGAAGATTGGAAAGCTCAACGGGGATCTACTTCAACCTTCTGAAATAAGGTACGAGGTCTGATCCTTTAGTGTTAGACATTTTATTTCTATTGCATATTGGGAAAGATTGATTTCTGGAGTCAAGCTGTCTGTTGTGGTACCCCAAGCCATAGGAATTTCTCTCTGTAACAGAATTGGCGACTCCACTGGGGAGTTCCTAGTAGTTGTCCTTTGGGGGTAGTTTTCTCGGCATTCAATGAATTTGAATTTCTCTCTTGTTTCTATGTCGGGTCTGGGGGCATGTATGCCTAGTAGAGTCTGATTGGTGTGAAGTTTGTCTCAGCCTATATTTTTGCCTTGATTTTATGCACCTTTTCTTCCTATACGTTGGTTTTTTATTTATAGTCGCGTATACATGCGGTTTCCTCTGTGATTTCCGCGTATACACGCGGGTTTACTGCAAACAGTCGCGTATACCTTTGGTTTTGGATTTTTGTGGAAGATAATTGGTTGCTGGGTGAATTCTAATATTTGTTGAGTCTCCTTTGGCACTGCCTGAGTCTGTTTTGACCTCTATTCCTAACCAGAAATGTTTTTTTTTAGCCTAAATTTTTTTTTAGGAAAGTTCTTGTCATGGCATTTTCGAGTTTTTGTTTGAGATTAGTGCATTAGAGTTATTTTACCTTAGTACTTTGCTAGAGTGTTGTTTGTGTTTGCTTGTAGATTCTAGGGGTCGTAGAATCATTCTTTTGCTTTTTTTTATCTCTTTTATTTTCAAAAAATCCAAAAACATTTGCTTATCATCATGCATTGCATTTTGCATTTTGCATTGTACTTGCATTAGATAGATTTGCTTTGGAGTACTAGTTAGGACTTCATATAGGAAATTTGCATTCATCATTTGAAGAAGAATTGTGCATTTCACATAGTAGCATACCCTGTTTTCATGGACACAATGCATTTGCATTGATTGTTAGGTGTGCATTTTATTTCTTGTTGCGTCATAACACCACTAGTTGCACGACCATATCTTATTTTTGAGTAATAAAGCCAACTAAAATCAACGCTACATAAAATGAATTACACTCTTTTCTTTTTTAGGGTGCACCAAAAAGAGTAGGTTTTAGGATATTGGAATAGTTCATTGTAAGTTAATTCTCCAAGATCACTAAACAACAACATCTAGTGTGTCTATCCAGGTGAGTGTGTGAAATCCTTAGTATAACTAGTGTTCTCAGGATCCTCCTCTCAAAAGGGAGTTAAGCACGAGGTAGTGTGAGCGATTATTGATTGGGATGCCCCCTAGTCATAACTAAGTAGCATCGGAGATATTTCCAGGATTGTATTCATATCTGGGAGCTCTTTCGAGAGTTTCAGGCTTTGCTACCCTGCCCATACGGTCAATCCCACTTGCAACTGTCCACCTGAGCATTGAGTATATTGAGGTGGCCTTAGTGGCCTTACCTAGGATATCGAGGGGGTACTTGTAGAGGTTATTCTATAGGTGTCCCAGCCAGGTTGGGGTCGGACAGCACATGCACTTTACGTGTTGAAGCTAAGGGCCACAATAATTGGTTACGTACCTCCGCTTGTTGTGTATGGGAGTCTCAAGCCTCTCCTAGGTGAGACATACCTGCTTCATTCAGGAGCTCACTTATCCTCCCCTTGTTTGCTTGCATTTGGATTTAGATTTTATTAGTGATTTCTCTATGCACGCTAGTTGGCCTAGGGTTTACGTAAATACAGAGTCTTTGCTATTTTTTGAGTCATTGTGGATTCGAGTGTGGTTTCGTGCCGTTCTCATCGTTTAGCAGGACTTCCACCTTCTACTTCTCCTCCTCCTTTGGGAGAGAGACCTAGACAATCCAGGCGAACTATGTCACACATTGATTCACACGCCATGGGGGATTCTTCAGAAGGTATTCCTGAACCACCTCCTCCCATTCGTGTAGACTATGGGGAATTTACACCTACTTATGATCCATCACCCGACTTAGCCGAGTTAGGTCCTGTGATTTCTGAGATAGGAGCCATACATGATAGACCTACTCACTCTAGGTCAGATTCCCCATTGACGCATTACTGGTATGGCATGCCGGAGGACGCTGAGACTCATTTTGAACCCGCCACTACTAGCTACGGTAGTTATGCTACGTTTGGTTTCCTTATACATGATTTTACATTTCATGTCGAATCCGATTTTGAGCCTAACACTATGCCTGGGGGAAATATCATTCCTTACCATACAGAGAGGTTTGGGAGCACTAGTCACATTGTACCTTCCATCCCAGTGGTGGAAGCTATATCATATCTCCCTCCTAGGTCTAGGGTTAGCGATCCGATTAGGATACCATATCCAAGACGAGTGATGATAGGCGGTAATACATATCTTATTACTTAGATTCCTTCATCCTCAACCCCTAGTTCTTCAAATGTACATCCTCCACCTTATTCACGTGGTCCTTCGAGCCGATATATGGCTACGAGTCAGGTCCGTACTACGGTTACTAGACCAGTTGTGTCTCAAGTCCACATGCCGCCCGCTACATTGGGAGGTTATGTTCGTGCTTCTAGAGGTCATCTTGCTACTTTCGGGGCTCATATCCCTACTTCTAGAGTGTATCTTCCTACCTACGCAGTTTCTCATGGGACATCACATCCGATGACCTATGGACCTTGTTATGGGATGCAGTATGGACAGGTTTCTTCACCTTATGGAGGCAGGTATCAACAACCTACTTACTCTCCTAATTATGGCTTTGTAGCTCCTACTAGCCAAGGTCCACCATACTATGGTACTTCCACGCCACCCTATATGGGTCAGACAGGAGGAGGACACTATGGCCAAGGCCATGGTGGTCATCAACCCTATATGAACCAGGGAGTAGTCCATCGACCTCATCATCCTAGGCTCCCTTTCCTTGCAACGCTTAATCTTCCTGACTTATCAAGACTTATGATTGATCCTGTGGCTCATGACCTAGCTTGGCCGACTGTCCCTACCAAGCTTCCTTTGGACATACCTGAGTTCAAAGGCAAACCAGGAGAATATTTGAGCAAACACGTTACTACGTTTCACCTTTGGTGCTCTTCGAATTCGTTACATTAGGACTCAGTCCGTTTGCGATTATTTCAACGCACCCTCACAGGGCCTGCTATGAAATGGTATATAGAGTTACCTAGGGGAGCTTTCGCTTTGTTCGACGATCTTGCGATGACTTGTATTAATCACTTCGAGCTACCAGTGTGCTATGACGTCAGTACTGAACTCTTGTCGACATTTCAGCAAGATAAAGTCACCCATACTTATGATCATATTCAAGAGTGGCGTAGACGGAAGAGATTAATTAAAGATTTTATACCGTTGGAATTCCTTCTTGAGTGGTTCCTCAAGTCGTTATTACCATATATAGCGAAGGATGTTTCCACATCTGAAGTGCAGAATGAGGAACAAGTGATCTTTAAGGTGCAAGAACTGGACTTGATCTATGCTCAGTCCAGTTTGTTGTATGAGATTATTCCCAACGCTCCTCATTCTAGTTTCGATCCCAAAGTCAAACCTGGACCACATGCCAATGTCATTGTGGGTTGTGCAAGTGCGAAACCTACAAATTCGGTTGCAAAACAAGCTAGTAAATTGCCAATCAACCAATCTACCTCGGGACAAGCTATGGCTTTGTCTCAACCTGCCCAAACGATGAATGTACTTTTCATGCAATTGTCAGACCAGAAGGGTAACCAGTAGCCTGGACGGAATAGAAAAAAGGGTAAAAATAATAATCGAAAGGGTGGGAATAAGAATGAGAATGCGAACAATAATGACAAGAATGGTAGAAATGTTGGGGGGACAAGCAAGCGAAACGTAAGGTTAAATTCCCTTGCAAGCTTTGTAAGGAAGATCACCTCACTTACTTGTGCCCTCAGATTGATGAAGCTTCGAGATTCTTAGCACAAGGCCTAGCTATGCTAACGAACCCTTTACCGCATAACCAGAATATCAACTCAAAGTCCCATGACCAGTCTAGAGATGATGATCCACCAGAGGGTAGTGGTCGTGGGTGCATTAACATGGTCCGTGCTACCAAGGTTGTGACTCGTACGAAAGACTATAGTTCGTCACAACCCAGCCCAGGAAAAGAACCTGATCCAGCAGGAACTCCTTTGTGCATTGAGAAACCTGCAGATAAACCTAAGGCTGCACCTCACATTCCTAAGGGAGTCCTTAAGTGTTCGGGGCATAACCCAAATGCCCGAGCCACCCAGAATTATTCAGTTGTCAAGGATTTGGGCCATACTCCTTGTGCGATGTCTGCATTGGAAGTGCTTCAGAGTTTTCCTTCGCAAAGGAAGGCGTTGCTTTCTGCCCTTGGTGTGAACGATGATGATTCTTCCTTTGTGATCAAATTTGAAACTGCAGGGCATCAGCCTCACTTGCCCTACTATGTGTCTCTTTTGGTGCATGTAGAATGTCTTGGTATGACCATCAAACATACTATGATTGACGAGGGCGCTGCTGCTTCTATGATGTCTTTGGCCTGTTGGAAGGATCTTGGTTCTCCTGAGCTGTCTAAATCAGAGACTATGTTAACTGCTTTCGATGGGAGATATTTTAGGCCGCACAGCATCCTTCCTTCCCTTAAAGTCCATTTGGGGGGAAAGACCGTTACGATAGAGGTTCAGGTGGTTGATGTGCCCCTTGACTATAATCTCCTGCTGGGTAGGAACTGGATGTATAGTATGCAAGTTGTTGCATCTTCCCTGTTTCATGTTGTATGCTTTCCACATAACGGGAAGATTGTAACAATTGATCATATGACATTCAAGAATTCGTCTATTACCGCATCTTCAGGAGCTTCGATCCCGATCGTTGAGCACTCTCAGCCAGCAACTAGGAGTGTGGGTGTAGGCATGTATCCATCCCTCATGGGAAGCTTTAGTTGTCCTGCACCGATCCTCATGATAGGATCTAGTTTTGATGAAGCTTCTACTTCTACGATATCGGTGCCTTTTCACACGAGTCATATGGAAGATCCTTGGATTCTTCCTTCACCGAGCACTTCGAGTGAGCCTGTTGAGACGAGCATGCCTTTGAATGCAGCCATGATAGCTTATCAAGCTAATATTAAGAGTGTTACAGAGCCTCGTTCTTCCTCTTCGCGGACAGAGGAGGAAGAACCCTATGTGCTGCCGGCATGGGCAGTACAATCTTCTCATGCCCACAATTGCCTTGATATGATTTTCCCTTCAGATGAAGTGATTATTGAGGCCATGTCGGGATTTGAGCCACCATGGGAGGAACTTCATCATAGATCGTACTTCCTTCCAGCGCTTGACCGTTTGGAGCATGAGGATTATAGAGATATTCTTAGTCAGAAAGTTGGTAGTCCTATGGTTCCATTAAGCTCTCCTGGTCAGATGGCTGATGGAAACATGGCGAACATATCGTCAATGATTCCTATTAACATTTATCACAATCCTGGCACAATAGATAATGTCTATATTGGGGTGGATTGTTCCCATGCTGAGATTCTGGAATATACCGAGCTATTCAAGGAATTCCATGATATTTTTGCTTGGTATTACGACTATATGCCAGGTATTGACCCTTGAATTGTCGAACATGAGATTAATATTTACCCCAACGCTAAGCCTATTCGACAACGTTTACGTGCCGTGAATCCTAGGAAAGCACCAGCCATTAAGGCAGAGATAAAGAAGCTGTTGAAAGCCGGTTTCATCTATCCCATTCCCTTGATGGAGTGGGTTTCAAACCCCATTCCGGTGGATAAGAATTAGGGAGTGATCTGCATATGCACTGATTTTTGTGATTTGAATCATGCCTGTCCTAAGGATAACTTCCCCACACCATTTATAGATCATATTTTGGATGAGTTGAGGGGAGCAAAGTGTTCTCCTTTATGGATGGCTTTTTCGGGTATAATCAGATACAGATTAAACCTGAGGACCAACACAAGACTACATTTATTTGTCCTTGGGGAACGTTTTCATATCGAAAAATGCCTTTCGTCCTTAAAAATTCCAGAGCTACATTTCAGTGGGCGATGACCTTGATTTTCCACGATCTCAAGTCCATTATCGAGGTATTTTTGGATGATCTCCCTGCTCATTCTCGTATGAGAATGAGTCATCACTATCACTTGAGATTGGTATTTGAAAGATGCCGGAACTATTCAGTTAGATTAAATCCTCATAAGTGCATCTTTTACGTGAATTCAGGTCATTTGTTAGGATTCATCGTTTCGAAAGAGGGTATAAGAGTCGACCCTTTGAAGGTTGAGGCAATACTTCAGTTGTCTCCCCCGAAGAATATTCATCATCTTCAGTGTTTGCAAGGCATGGAAAACTTCTTATGAATATTTTTTTGTCAACTTTTCCAATTTGACTAGAGGCTTTATGTGTCTATTGAAGAAGGACACCCCATTTTATTGGGATGAGCAAGCCCAGGAGTCCTTTGATGCACTCAAGCGAGCCCTAGCATCGGCCCCGGTGATTAGTCCTCTGGATTATAGCTATGATTTCTTATTATATGTGGCCACATCCTTAGAGACGATTGGTATGGTATTGGTTCAGAAGGATGAGGAGCTCCAAGAGCATGTCATATATTATCTGAGATGAAACCTTATTGACACAGAGATTCATTATTCTCATGTCGAGAATCTTACTTTAGCTACCGTACATGCTATTCGTCGTTTGAGACATTATATTCTCCTTCGCTAGACCTTCGTTGTGGCCCATGTTAATCCATTTCAATTCATCCTCACACAAAGGATGATTGGGGGAAAGTATAATAAATGGATTTTCATTCTGCAAGAATTTGATCTTGAGTTTGTTTTGGCAAAATCAAAGAAGTCTTTAGTCTTTGCAGAACTCATATCGGATTTTTTGAGTGAGACCGAGGAGTTGGTATGTGAAGATACATTTGTTAATGAACACATCTTATTAATCTCAATGTTAGACCCATGGTATGGGGATATCATAGTATATCTGCAAACACAGAGGACCCCTACTCACCTCTCATGAGATGAACGACGACGATTACGTCACATCTCTAAGAACTACTCTATAGTGGACAATACTTTGTACTGCCATGGGGTAGATTCCATTTTATGACATTGTTTAACTCATGAAGAGGCTGAGGTTGTGCTGAATCATTGCCACGGAGGGGCGTGTGGTGGTCATTTGTCTGGGCTTTCTATAGCTCAAAATATTTTGAGAACGGGTTATTTCTGGCCATCGATCTTTAAAGATTGTGTTGATGCGGTCAAGAGGTGCCACCCTTGCCAGGTGTTCACATGTAATATGTGCTCGAAACCTGCCCTGTTACATCCCATTATCACCGCCGGTCCCTTCACTAAGTGGGGGCTCGATTTTATGGATTGCAACCCAGCTTCGGCTGGGGGCCACCATCACATTATAGTGGCTGTTGATTACTTCATGAAATGGGCTGAGGCTATGCCTAAAGTAAAATCCAACGGTGAGACAGCCGCTCACTTTGTATTCAACCAAATCATTACTCGGTTCGGGATTCCAAAAGAGCTTGTCACTGACCATGGCTCGCACTTTCAGAACCGTATGATGGAAGAGTTGGTATCCAAGTTAGGGTATAAGAAAGAGAACTACTCTTCTCACTACCCCCAAGTGAATGGACAAGTAGAAGTAGTGAATAAATCACTTAAATACATTCTCCAACGAACCATTGCACAAAGTAAGAATAATTGGCACATTATGTTATATCCTGCTTTGTGGGCATATCGAACCGTGGTCAAGATTGCCACTAGTTTTTCTCCATATCAACTTGTACATGGAGTGGAGTTGATATTGCCAATTGAATGTGAAATTCCTTCATTGAAGCTAGCTATGGAACTCTTACTAGACACTTCACCCTTGGAGGATCGTTTGGTTCACCTCGACCAACTCGATGAGCAGCGTCGGGATGCCTTGGTGGCTCTAGAGGTTAATAAGCATCGCATTAAGGTCCAGTACGATAGATCTATCTATCGAAGAGTGTTTAGTGAAGGAGACTTGGTCCTTTTGTGGGATCAATCGAAAGAAACCTTGGGGGTAGGAAAATTTAATCCTATGTGGTGTGGTCCTTACGTGGTAAAGTGGGTGTTAGATAAGGGTTCGTATGAGTTAGTGGATTACGAAGGAATATCTTTGGCGGAGCCTAGAAATGGGCTCTATCTCAAAAAATACTATGCATAATATTTATCCAAGGCTGCTTGTTGTATATTATTGTACAGCTTTGCATAGTTAGGTCTTTTTCTTATCGTGATCGGGTTTGTGATTAGTTTTCGTTTCTTTGTGTAGATGTCAAGGGAATATTCCACCTACATAGGATTCATGGATGTTGCAAGCCGTCACAATCAACACTCAGCCTCTGCTGCTTGGGTGATTTATACTCCTATGGGTTAGGTACTGTCTTCAGGAGGTGTATGTCTATGGCCATCTTCCAACAATGTTGCTGAATATAGCACCGTTATTGAGCTTCTATGGGATGCCATTTTGCATGGCGTTCTATCTCTTGAGGTACGTCTTGATTCAGAGTTAGTAATGTCACAACTCAATGGTTTGTACCATGTTAGAGATCCGAAGTTATTGAGAATATTCTTATGTGTGAGATTGTTAGAACGACAATTTGACCATATAACATATATACACATCCCAATAAATAATAATCAAGTTACTGACTCATATGCTAACTATGTGTTAGATTGGCATTTGTTTCATTCATAATAAATTAATCACAAGAACAATTTTTACAAATGTAAATAAATAAACCGATCATCATAAAAAAATTTATATACATAAAAAATGTGATAATACATAGTATCATGATACAAAATTGGGGCTTTTGAAGCCACCATCATATAATACATGGTAGTACACAATGAATACACTCCCAGGTATCTAATCCTATGGAGGAGAAGGAGGTTTGTGATCATGGAACATCACTACGGCTATAGCTAGCCGTTGAAATAAATGCACCCATGTGCGTGGTACACCCACCACCTGCCACTGCATGGCCTCAGGAAAGTCCTCGACTTGCACCATGGGAACTCTATGAGTTAGTCTCACAAAGTTGGCATGAATTCTCTCGAGCGTTCGCTCCACATCCACACCCATGATGTCATCTCCTCTTCCCCTCCATCTATGACGAGGGAAGCCCTCTGGCCACCATGGTCCCACATCTACACAAAAATGGTAGATGTCACTATGTGTTGTCGCGTAAAAACATGTTTTTTGCTTCCATAAAATCAAGAAAATACAAAAAAATTAAATAACTCAAAAAATTTAAAAAGAGTCAGGGTTGAGATTCGTTACCTATATCACCATATGTCAATACTGGTGGCAATGGCATGTCTGGATCCCCCCCGAAAATCTATCCCTGCATAGGGATAGTCATCAATGGCAACTATCTGTCGTCGCCACCATGGAAAGAAGTTAGCTGGATATGGGTTGGCCACCCTACCACCCCCCATTCTATGCATCGCATCTACCCAACTTCATTGGGCCGGATCTCAAACCCTGTGGAGAGGAACATCTAATCTAGGGCTCGATCCTAGAACACGCTCGAAGAAAAACGTGCTCAGAATACTGCTGAACCTGAAGTTCCGTAACCTGCCTGCCTTACACTCACTGAGCTGGTGTTTCATGTTGCTCAGTAGTGTCATACTCCAATCATAGACTATGGGTCTCATGCACTCCACTGCATAGAACATCAAAGGCCGCTAGGCCTTGTGGAGTGATGTTAAGCCTGCTATCCTACCTAGCGTCAGTAATATGGCCTTTAGGCCCAGCACCTGTAGAGAATTGGTAGGGACTTGACTCCCCACCTTCTCAGTGTCTGAAAAATAGTACACAGCTATGTACTCATCGATAGTCAGGCCACCCCCTGTCCCACCTCGGGAACGAAGGTTCACCACCTCCCCTCGTCTAGAAAGACCAGTGATAAAGTATATGTCGTCCACCTCTATAGTGAGGGACATCCCATCAATATGGAAGGACTCCAAGTCTGGATCCCAATAGTCTACCAGCATTTGTAGCAGTCTTAGTTTGGCCCTCAAACCACCAAGACACCAAAACTTGTAGAGTCCACATGCATGAAGAGCTTCTTGAGCCATTAAGTCAGCCCTTACTACTTCCTCTACTTCACCATGCTCACGCTCTCTCCACTCTAGCACCATCCTGCAAAAGAAATTGAAAATTTTCCCATTAGTTTAGTTGAAAACCTTTTGCGCGGCCTCATACACGACTATTATGAAAATAGCCATGTATGTACACGGGTTTTAGGCCATTTTCCGCATATAGCCAGCCCTATATGCAAAAAAAACCTTGATATCCACTTGGGCAGCAGGGTACACTTTGGGATGGCTTAAAAACTTCATTTAACCATGAAAATCTATAAAAATTATGTCAAAATGCAAGAGGAGAGCATGAGTAAATACCTAGAAGAAACGGTTGTGAATTCCACCGGTTGGATCTCCTGTAATTTGCAGTTGAAAGTTAGAGCTCAAACAGGTAAAAGTTCAAATGATTTATATTTTTTACTATTTATAGAAAAAATTTCAAATATTTGAAAAATTTTACCCCCTTTCCTATAGTTTCGACATTTTCTAACCATTTTGGACAGTTTTTGACATAATTGGTGTTGTAGAAGACCTTTTTCAGTGTCGTTTCAACCATTGCATTGACTCGTTCATGCCGATCTCAGGTATCATGACTAAACTGGCATATAGGTTAGGTTTCACCACTGTTTGCATTTTGCATGACCTTGTGACCATATCACCATGACCTTAGGTATGAACCCACTCTATTATGTCACGGAACCTTCTTGCTGCTTTAGAAGTGGCATGATATGAGTGGTAGAGCTTCACCCTACATGGGTACCCTAGTTAGCACCTTATTTTCATTTGGTACCCATGCCGATGGTTTCTCCTTTAGGGTGTGGGAGTCCGTTGTATAGTACTGCCATGACATTTTGCAAGAGCCTCATACTCCTCTTGATATTATGCTAGCCTATTTCCCTTAGGACTCCCTCATGTCAAGTTGTGAATGCATTATCATGATCTTTGCCTGCCTTATTGAGCTTTATGCTGGCTCCCCTGACATTGCATTTCAGCCACATAGCCTGAGCTTGTGTCATGTCTAGCCATGCAGAGCCATTTTTTTATATCCTTCGCAGTTTGATTCCTTTTTTACCGGGAGGGGATTTTCCCTCGAGTGTCGATATCCTACACATGTATCCTTCCATTGAGCATAGGTATGTTCCACTGCTTGAAACTAGTTTGTTTGCCCTTATGACACTCATCTCCTCCTAGTTTGTAACTATAAAGGTACTTCAACCATCCAGAATAAGGTACGAGGTCTGATCCTTTAGCGTTAGACATTTTATTTATATTGCATATTGGGAAAGATTGATTTCTGGAGTCAAGCTGTCTGTTGTGGTACCCCAAGCCATAGGAATTTCTCTCCGTAACACTACTACTATTCCAATAATTCAAATTCGAAGTTGTTGTCAGACTAGGTAAGTTAAATGTCGGTCCTGACCATTTATCTTGAATTGACATAGGAGAGAAGCCGACAGGAGTCGAAGATGACTTACCAGATGCGCATCTATTTTGGATAGAAGCAGTCCCAGCAGAGTCAAAGGAAATAACCCAATTCTTAGAACATGGACAAGCACTAGAAGGAATGAGTACAAAGAAGAAACAAATCCTAGCTATGAAAGATGCACCATACAGTCTTATAAATGGATTTCATTACAAGATGGGATTAGATGACATCCTCAGAAGGTGTGTACTAGAACATGAAAGAGACAACATTATGCATGAAGCACATTATGGACCTGTTGGAGGACATTTCCAAGCAGACACAACTATAAAGAAAATCCAGCAATCAGGGTTATGGTGGTCGACACTTTACAAATATTGCAAAAAATTTGTAAGTCAATGTGACAAATGTCAATGACTAGGTCGACCCCTGCCTAGCACAGAAATTCCTTTGATATCAGTCAACCCAAGTTTGACATTTGAAATTTGGGCCATAGATTTCATAAGACCAATTCCTACACCAGCAAAAAGAATAGGGGCAAGGTACATAATAACTGCAGTCGAATATGTGACCAAATGGGTAGAGGCAGAACCTGTCGACACATGTTCCATTGAGATAGATACTAAGTTCATCTATGAGAATATCATTACCAGATTTGGATGTCCATTAACCTTAATCAGTGATCAGGGAACACACTTTATCAATAAAACTATCAAAACCCTAACCGACCAGTTCCAAATTGACCATCGTTAGAGTACAGCATACCATCCTCAGTCGAATGGAACAATTAAAGCATTTAATAAAACATTAACAAAAGGACTAACAAAAATATGTAATGCTGATAAGGACAATTTGGATGAGAAAATACCTGTAGTATTTTGGCCATACAGAAAAACATATAAAGGCTCTACCGACCAAACCCCCTTTCGACTAGTATATGGACAAGAAGCAGTAGTTCCATTACACTTCCGACAACAGACACCAATTATTGCAAATATCCTACATGTCAATGTTGAACAAGGAAGAAAGGATTGACTACTACAACTGAGTAAACTAGAAGAACATCGACTACTCACTATGCAACATCAAGAAATTTAGAAACAACAACAAAAAGCATGGCATGACAGAAACATCAAAAACAAAAAATTGTCGGTGGGAGATCTTGATTTACTATACAATAGTCGGGTAAAAGGTAAACCTAAAAAGCTACATATAGAATGGATGGGACCCTTTTTTTTGAAGAGATACATACCAACGGATTAGTCCGAATGAGAATGTTACAAGGCATAGTATTTCAGAAAGTCATTAATGGAGCCTAAATAAAATGCTACAAAAAATAAAACTGCAGAAATCCAAGGAATTACAGATTGTAGAAAGACCTTTAGTCTGAAAGTTAAAGAATATTAAGAATACTAAGGTGCAGGAAGTCTCATGGAAAAAACTATGGACTCAGATGCAAGAATGGGCTTATGTCGACAAGAAACCTACTCAAGCTGCAGAGAAAATAAAATATAGTACCATCTTCAGCTATGTCAATGCACCGCTCATGGCTAGTTTCAGTGGCACAAAAGAAACAACCATCAAGTTTCTCATCAGCCGGTACCACAACGGCTGATTTTACTTCGAACAACCGGTCGACATCTCTGGGGAAGTCATCTCTAAGCTAACAGGACTTTCAAACAAAGGAGACCCAGTACCAATTGGTATTAAAGAGGGACTTGTTGAAGAACTAACCGGGTCGTCTTCGGGAAAAAACTAGAAGGGTTTGATGATTAGTCAAATCATAGCCCTAATAGCCATCACACTCACCCTGGCAGGTCGAGGTAGCGACCTCAAATTAGACATGTTAGAGGCTGTCAACACCATTGCAAAAAATGGAAAGATATACAGATGGGCTGAATATGTCACCAACATGGTCAAGACCATCTGTGAAATATGCCAAGAGATGAGAGGAATCATCAGGTTCCCATGCCTCATACTATGGATAGTCATGTACCATATTTGCCCCGAAGGAAACCAAATTTTTTAAGAACCGACAAGGCTTCACATGTGGAGATTCAAACCATTCTCCCAGAAAGAAACCTTGAAGGAACTTGAAGACAAAAAAGTGTTGTTGGAGAACTGGCTCCAATAGCTAAAAGTCTGCAAGACTAGATGGAGGGTGCCTCAAAACATCCGATGAAGTCTACCAAAAAATTCCCACATCCAGCTAGAGCTCAACCATACTTCGGTGTGGTGCACGCAAGGCAAAAAATCAAATGCAAAGGCCCTGGATTATTATCCGTCAGTCAAACAAATATTTCGAGAACTGTCTCAACAAGCTGGGACAAAAATACAAATTCTAGCGAAGGCCAAGGAAATCGACTTAAAGAGACTGCAGAGGAGAAGGACCAGTTTATGGGTCCCGACATGGAGAGAATAGCTAAAATATCCATTTCAAAGAATATGTTGATCTTATCAAGTCTGACTACACTCACCATCGACATCTAGAAAATATTGCAAATTTGGACGGATTTCCAACATCACCTAGTACTGACAGCCCCCGCAATTGTCGAAGTCTATGTACAGAAAAGACCAACCATCAGACTTCATAGCCCATGAATACCAAGCACATCATAATGACTACTAAGACAGGTAGGAATATTTTTGTACCTCCCTATTTATTTGGGACAAAGAAACGTTTTGTTTGTGGGGGAGATGTTGGAGGAGCAAGTTGGTAAGTCAACTTGAGCGATAGCTGACTTAGTTGATCGGCCGACTAAACTAGAGATTAGGTCAGCCACCTAAGGTCGTGACAGTTCACCGAACCGACAGGTAGTTATTTTTTAATTGTTTTGTAATAATATATATTAGGATGTTGAGCCAGAAGAGAACTTGTTTCAGTTCTCTGTATTGTATGGACCCATTCATGTTAATATAATCTGTTAATTCATCTACTTGTTCTTATCTCTTGCCTCTATTATGTATGTATGTTTTGGTATGTATTATTCATAACCTTATGTGATCTGTGAGATTACAACACTGAGCTAGAAGAATAAATTGAAACATGAGTATTAGAAAGTTCAAAAGTGATCTTCTCAAGGATGACATGTTGCCACTGTTTATAACCCAAAGAGAATACTTCTTCCTTATCTTTCCTGTTAAATTTTAATGAGTCCAGGAAAGTCAACTCATGTCTCTCTTCATTTTTGACAAGCTTGAAGAGGACAGAGAATAATGCTTGATAATGCCACTGATTCATGAATTTTACAAGTGCGAGCTAGTACATGCTCATTGGTGTTTTCATGTTTAGAGAGTCTGAAAACACTGAAGAAGACTCCAGGGGGGTGATTTTTCGTCCAATTTAGTCTCCTAAGGCCAGAAAAGTATAAAACATACCACAGAATAACTCTCTTAGCTTCTGAAGAAGTAAGGTGCACCTTTCTCGTACTTAGTCAAGGAGGTCCAAAAAAGGTTAAATTACCACTTACCCAACACCCCTTCAAAATCCACATACAGCTTGAGTTTTACGAGTGTGAAGGAAATCAAGATCACTCAAAAATATCCATTTGGTTTCGAGAAATGGGGCTTACAATGATAAAATCAATTCTTTGTTCTTTAATTTTTAACGAACATGACAAAGGAATAAAGTAAACTCGAAATATTTTTCATGTTTAGGTCCAGAGCACAAAAAAAAGAAAACTAAGCTCATACCGGGCGCTCCATTTTTCGTAAATTTACTACCTCAGGTATGGAAAAGTGATAAACTTGTACCTGAGAATACTCTTCTCAATTGCATAGAAAAGAGAGTGTTCCTTTCTCATACTATTCCACATGGTCCGAGAAAGTGATAACCTACCACCAATGTGGATGCCCATTCACATATTCTTAACGAGCCTGAATGGACAAGTTTACTCGGCATTCAAGTTTTTTTTGAGGAGTTAGACCTGGCCCTAAAGAAACTCCATAGAGACCAAAATGAGGCTCAATTTGGCATGAAAAATAGCTAAGAATTCTCCCATGAACCTATGACAAATGAGGCATGAGTACCAAAAGACAACAATGTGTTCTAAACTAGGGTACTCATGGAAAGAAGGCCTTATCCATAGAAGAACAATAGTATAGACAAGGTAATAATGGGTTAAACACCATAGTCCATGGTCAAAGTAGTGATTCTAGGGTTAAAATGGATTATGTATAGATGAAAAAATGCATTAGGAAAACATGACATGCCATTAGTTTGATAATAATACAATTTTGAAAACTATAGTTTAAAAATCCATAATTTGAAATTATTTCTATATATAGTCCAAAATAGAAATCAAAACATACCATTTCATATTTCTACCCAATATAGGAAATTTTTACCTCTGAATTCAATCGCTCGGTGTGGACAAACCAATGGAGGATTTTTGATACCACAAGTGCCAAGTAAACTAGCTCTTCATTCTCTTCCATTTCAACTTTTTACATTTTCAATTTTGTGAAAATTTGGATGTTTTAAGCCTGTGTTAGGGGGGTCACACAGTACACACGGGTAGGCAACTTACACAGTCATGTACACAAATTTTATACATGACTTTCCCAAAGGCAACTTGTGTATCATACGCAACCTTTATAAAAGACAGTCGTGTGCACTGTGCCACATAGGAAAAAGATTGTTAAGGCCAAAATCAATTTTTTGATGAATTTTAATGTTTGATAATGGTTTTATGGGCAGGTTAAAACCTGGTGTTGGAGTGGAGGGAGCAGGAACATGATGATATGGACCGAGAGGAACTCCAAAATGCCCTTAATGTGCAATTTTTGTGGCAAAGTGGGTTATTAAATTTCTTTTGTACTTCACCTATGTGGGGCGATGTCCATTTGCTAGAGTTTTTGATTGGCTACTGGGACCATGACCTTGGGGCCTTTGACCTTCAGGTTGAAATCTTAAAGGTGGCACTAGAATACATATACTTCATTACATGCATGTCTAAACAAGGGACAACTGTCAACCTTGAGGGCATTGGTAGGGGTGGTGACCTATCGTACATATTAGTAACTTCCTGCTGCAAGTGCTAGTAAGTAATATAGTGAGGGTTGTAGGATCATCATTTCTATATAGTAAGTAATATAGTGAGGGTTGCAGGATCATGAGAATTGTTGTAGAGTGCCTTCAGGGAGCTGTGTTTGAGTGGTGCTCGGGAGTAATCCCAATAATGAACAAACAACTCTCTGACTGCAAGAGAGGCCGACGGAAATTTTTTGGTTATTCTAGTGTATTGGTGGCCTTCTTCTTTGAGAGAGTGCCCACAATCAGCCCTGTGGTACCAATTCCATCCTTCTCTCCTCGTCAGCCTAGACTAACTAGGTAGGGAGAGATTTTCCTTTGCCAGGGCGGCAGTTGATAGGTTCAGAGCATATATGACGATGATTTCTACTTATAGTGGGAGTGGAAACTACCAGCAGTGGAGTAGTTTCCATATGCTGGTTTGGAATTTCGAGGTGAGAATGACCTTGTCCTCCCTTCTAGAGGAGTATGGGGAGCGTCAGGTATTTTGGTTTTTCAAGTTTTTAAATTTTTATGAATTTGTATCATAAAGATATATACATATGTATAAGATTTTTTTAATCCATTTACTATTTAAAATGAAGATATTGGACTTGTCCACCCTGATGGGAATCATAGGATGTATGTACAACCAGTGGCAGGGAAAGATCAGGGTTTGATCAGGCTACTAGAGGGGAAGTTGGCTAGGCTTACGCATAGAGTCTCAACAATACGCATTGAGTAGATCCCTGCCATCATGTAGGAACTTGTTGTCGGGATTCCACCCACCTAGATACACCTTATGAGAAGGGTATCCAGGGCTATACTTGTCTACATAGAGGCCATAGAGGCTGCTGCAGCTGAAGGAGCTGAGGAGGCCAGTGATCAGGGTGATCAGGGTGACCAGGGTTGTCAAGATGACCAGGGTGGTCAAGATTAGGTCTAGGGGCATTTTATGGATTACGATCCAAATTTTGTATATTTTTGTATATGTACACATGTATGACTAGATCTGAGGATAAAAAATCTACCTATCTTATGGACAGATATTCACACACATATATATATTTTGGCGGTTTATTTCCATGTATTCATAATGTATCTGTTGTGTATTTTTATAAGATGTGTGTAAATGTCCATCTCAGATATAGTTCGCATATGCATTAATTAATGAACTTTAATATGAACAACTTGGAATACATCTATAACAACCAATAGATAATGTAAGAACACAAACCGGTTAACTATTGTACATAAAACTATATACAATAAAATACACAAAAAAAAACACTAATCCTAAGCATAGTATTTTTTCCGTCTTCGTCAAACAAGTTTAGAATGAAGATAGATTCAGATTCCAAGTTCAACAATATATGGATATATTCCTAGTAAGGATGACCAGGAACATGCATCGTGGAATTCCTTTAACAAGTCAATATATACTACAACCTATTCTAAAAGAGAGTTTGCATCGTCATGCATAGTTTCGATGACAACAGGATTTGCAGAGATATTGATAAGATCAATATTCTCCGCGAGTCTCATATCAAACTCTTGACTTTGAATTCTACTTAGCTCAGGAAGGAAGTGGGAACTAGGGTAAATATCCTCATAGATATTATCTTTCCCACTCATGGTTTCCAAGATGGCTTCATCCAAAGGAAAAACCATATCTAAGTAGTCATTAGAATGTGAAGAGTTCGACATCCAAGCAGGCGGATAGAATTCTTCCAACTCTCCAGAGACTAAAGAAAGAGTCAGAACAAGATCAATAGTGGTGTGAACAATAGATTTACAAGTTACGTCCACTATCGATGAGGGCATTTCAGGTTCATTACAAGAAGTAGGAACTAAAGGATCTATTTTATCGATAATCGTTTTGACAGACTTTCCAATATAGGTAGAACCTAGATAGTTTACAGGGGCTGGGATATCAAAGGTGTGCATTAGAAATGAATACATACCAACCCCCAAGCTCTCAATAGTTGGTCTAACCTGATCAACCAATGGCATGGTGGAATTATTAGTTTCCATACGGCCCTTCCAAGTGAAACTGAGTTGGTCAACAATAACCAACTTCCCTTCATGCAGAAACACTACTACTTGAAGAACACCCGAGGCAATTGCACACATGGCATAAGTCCAACTTCTCCCCAGAAGAAATTTATAATCCAAAAGGGGCATCAATCACCTCTACTTCAATAGACATTTCCTTCCCTTCCAACTTAATCTCAAAAGTTGATAGGATACCATGTGGATGAAATGACCTTCCGTCGAAAGCAGTAAGTAGGGTGTTCAATTGAACTAGCCCTAGAGATCTAAGAGCCTCATAGCAAGATAAAGACATGACACATGTGGAAGAAACCTCATCAAAAACTAACCTTCCAATGGTTTTTCCACCATGGATGACATCTATTGACAAAGCCACATGATACGGCAGGAAAATTTTGACATCAAACAAATTAAACTTCGCCATAAGGCTCTACGAATCCATTCTACCTAAGGCTGCTAAGAGTGCATCTCACTGAATGGGACAACTTTGTAGCACCTCTAAAGCTGACATCACACAAGGGGTTTAGGATAAATATTCAACTATAGAGTAATTGGCTGTAGCCCTCGCATTGGGATTATGAAATGATTTCTTAAATACACCTTTCGGTATATTAGGCATAGGTTCGACATGTTTTTAGATTGTGAGAGGGTTCAAAGTTTCACCTATAGACTTACCCATCTCCAGATCCTCCATGTCACAGTTCTTATTTATAGTCTGGAGCAAGGTCTGGGATCAAACCATGTTGATATATTTTTGGTCAAGGGCATTAGAAGTTCCCCCATCAACGTTAGAAACTAAAGCTTCATTCTGTCCTTGGATAAAAGGATCCTTTAGGACAACCAGTTATTGACTTTTTAGCATCTTCTGAGCTTGATCTAGAAGAGGGCATTGATGGGTTAGGTAATCTTCCTGGCCCAACTTGTAAGGAAACTTCACTTGTTTCTTGTATTTTCCCCCCCCTCAACACTATTTGCAGGATGTGGGTTGTTTTGGTTCCCCTTACCTTTCTTACCCTTTTTCTTTTTCCCACCGGGCTATTGATTTCCCTTTTGAGAGGATTGAGAAAAAATATTTTCATTTTGGGGTGAGGGGGAAGCCTTCACTGTCTTTGCTGTATACTTTTTAACGGTCAACTCATGAATTTTCTTGGACAAAGACTCTACAGTGGGAGAATTCACTGAACTAACCCACCATCAACATGGGGTCCATACTTAGGTTTTTAGACACTATGTGTTGGATGCGGTGTATCAGGGATGATTTCATATAGTATCCCAGAATGAGAGTATATCAAATCTAGTTTTTGGGCCCTGAGGATAGCCTCTTCCTCATTAGTTACTCTTGAAGTGGATACATCCTTAGATATATATGGCAATGAAGACTTAAGAAACCATTCTAAAAAGAACTCGAGATGGATAGTGGCCTTAATGAGCCTCTTTTGCCTTCGATGCTCTTCGATGTGATCCAAAATGTGAGTCAATTTATCCTACTGAAAGGTGGACAATAAATATGTAATGGAATCATACCGGACATGAATTTGGAAGTGGTTAAGGAACACATTAGCTAAGTCCCAAAAACTGTCAAATGCAACAGAGGGTAATTCAATGTACAACTTTGCAGCAGCACTAGTCAGAGTTCTTTGGAACAATATCAACTTAATGGTGTCATCATTCAGTGAGTTGGAAGAGCACCACAAGTGAAAGGTGGTGATATGAGCCCCTGGGTATTCACCAACTTTGCTTTCAAATTTTGGGATGTCCGAAGGTAGCTTAGTAGAGACAGGTGGCCAAATGACATCATGCTTCACCGGGTCATTCATTAACTTAGACAATTCTGGCAAGTTTAAAGTTTCCAGGAATGGAAGTTTAGGCCTAATTGGAGCCTAAAAAGTATGACCTTGGGAAGTAGAAGGACTTTCCCCCTGGTTCCCAAATGTAAAGGTGGGGTTTCCCCCATCTACTAGTTGTGAAGTAGTTGGAATAATTTGAAATGGATTCCACCCATAAGCCAGTGGATTGTTTGTGTGTGTTGTAGTATATGTGGTTTGATCCACTCCAGTAGAGACTGGAGTATGTAAAACAGGAGCAGGTATCCCTCTGCTAAAAATAAAAAAGGGAGATCTTGTGAATAGAGACAAAATCGATGTTTGGAAGCCTTGTCCATAGGCGTTAGTATTTCCAAAATGCATCCCCACATATGAAGTTGTAGGACCTACATAAGGAGTGGATGGGGGAATGTGCTCCCCATTCCACGGGATACCCTAGACAAATGAAGAGGATCCAACAGGACCACTCTGAGCAGTGTGTGCAAAAGAGGGTGAAGCAAAAGGTGTGTTGGGAATCCTAGTGACCACCCCACCAGAAGAGCATACTACGTTTGTGGAAGTCAGTGGTTGAACCACCCAACTAGTTGGATTTAAAGGATTAGTAGGTGAATTTTGTCTAGTAGTACTAACCAGGGGAGGAAACACTCCTTCAACCGGAATGGCTGATATGGGGGTAGATGGACCCTCTCTTGAGCTATACATAAGTCATCTCACGCGAACACCAATCACAAGTGAATAAAATGGATGAACTTAGATGATCACATGATCGTTTAAGTCAGTAAGAGGTGAATTAAAGTTTCTTGCAAACTCGTCAGCCTGCAATTCTTCTATCTCTACTGCATTTGTATCAACCTGGTTTGTTCTAAGTTCTAACTCACCTAGAACTTCACTGATTCCTACTAGTTCAAAAGAGTTGTCTGTATCTAATCTCCTCCTTTAAGGGGGCGGTGGAGGCTCCAATGCAGCAGATGGAGGAAGGATTCACAACCTTCTTGATATTCTAGTGGACTCTTCACACACCCTAGGGCATACTAAACCCAAACAAACCACACAAAAATCACTACAAAATTTCCTAAAGACAAAACAGAAACAAAGGGTATAAGATATGCTTTCCAAAAGAAAGCTAAGAGAAAATTACTTGGTGTCCTTGTATATGTTCTTAGGCACAAGTGGAGGAATCACCCACTGCCCTCCCACACTTCTACTGGGGTTACGTTCCAAGCTCGTCCAAGGTCGACCAGAAATAGCCTTTCGGTGTACCTGTGTATGAACCCCAGATGTCAAAGAGACTTAAGGATACCACAACTATACTGATAGTCTGGGGGGGATAGTCGTAATCCTAGTTCGTAAGCATGGGAAGGGTATTAAATCCCGAAACCCTGTCAACACTGGCACCACACGGGGCCTAAAGGGTGGTATTGATAGAAGTCCCTAGATGCACCAAAACCTTGGTCTACGCTTTGACAAGAAATCAGAGGGTTATCTCTTCAGTCCAAGCCTCCATGCAGGCTCATACTTAACTCCTATTTGAGAGGAGCTTCCCAGATACAATCAACATAGAAGAGGATTTACGTATTGATTGGCCAACTACATCTGAATTTAAACACTTGTGGAGAGTTGAAAGTCCCTATTCCACAAGTCTAGACTAAGCTAGTTGGTGTAGTAGCCTATAAAATAAAACTTACTAATAATTTTTAAATTATATCGTTCATTTTAGAAGGTTGTTTTTAGTCAAAGGTAAATGGCGTGAAACCATGTGGTGTTATAGTCTCAATACGAAAAAGGAAAATGATGTATAAATCAAATTTCAAAGTAAATTTTTACTTAAACCAAATTTCTTTTCTTTTTGCAAAATATAAGCTAATGAATTTAAAACTAGATGCAAGAAAACTAAGAGTTCTTTTTATAATTTTTTAATTTCATTTGAAAAATACTGAAAAGAAGAGACTAAATGCAAAAGTATAAAATGTTTTTCTTCACATTTTTCAAAAATTTCAAAAACTATAATGCAACTGAATGCGAGTTTTGAGAAAGTTCGAATAATCAAAGCATATAAAAAGTGAAATGAGATATAAAGAACCCAAAATTACCTACTTCAACCAATAAGGAAGAAGACTTGGAAAAAACCTGACTTGGAGAAACTTTTGAATTCAAAGAATCCCCTAGATTCACAAAAGAACAAGTGACAAACTGACACTACAAAATGCAGTACATAGTATAAATCATCCAAGGCCCTGATCACTAACCTAGACACAAGAACTCTAACTTACAGACCAAATAGGGGGGGCACCTACACTTCACAAGATGCAAGAAGATCAAACAAAAACTGAAGGGCTTGAAAAAACAAGCAAAAGGTGTGACACATAGACTTTAGACTCAGAGAACCATGCCATAAACAGAAGACTTCCAAAGAAATAAAAAATCCAAAGAGACAGGGACAAGCAAACCTATCAAAATTTTAGACTGCTAATGGGAACACACACATGTGTATTCAAGAGACCCTCGTATGACACACGGCTATCTTATACAACAACCCATGTGTATAAGGTCATATATGCGACTGTCTTATACATCAACTCGCGTGTACTACTAAAAAATTTTCAAAGAAAAAGGATTAGCATAGACTTCTGGGCACACTGTACTCTAAATCAAAAGCAAGATAAAAAGGACCACACTCAGAATCAGAATCAAAAGAAATACTGGTAAAGGGAAACTACAGGATGAACCCACAACAGGCTGGACTCCCTAGCGGAGTCACCAGTTCTATTGTACAGGACAATACACCTTTGTAACCTAGGTTATAGGGTTACCAACTTACTATTAGACTTGCAGACAATCAAATTTTACAGAACATGAAAGGATAATAGGAAGAGATTTTGGCTTACCCAATTTATGACAGTTGATCCAAGCTTGATCTTCTCTCGATTCAATCTTCTCCAAAGCTTCTAGGCCTGCTCCTCTTCACCTGCAAAGAGCCAATTCTTCAAAATATCTCTCATATATATATTATAGGTTAGCTGAAATACATATTGATAATATAAATAACATTATTCATTAACCAATATACATGAGAAAAGAACAATACAAAGATTGGAAGAATAATTCTATTTATTGAAAAACAGTGACTAGGTGAGAATACAACCCAGCTTCTGACACAAGGACTGCTCTGCAACCAAGGACTCTGAGTTTTGCTGCTCCAAGACTATGAAGGTATACCACCAACATAAATTTTATCTTCCCTAATTGATTGATTAGCCCCATCCCAAGGCCTCTATTTATACATTAGAAAATAGAGTGGTTTCGAAGGTTAGGATGGTTGAGATAGTTGGGATAGTTATGGATTAACACCCAACTAATCTCATCTAATCATGATTTATATTTTTTAAGGTCGAAATAAGGTACATGCAACTATTTTTTAAGAAAGGCGTGTATGACACACTTGTTTCTCGAAATCAACTCGTGTGTGTAAGGTACACATGGGTTGCAATGCACATAGTTGCATGTGACACACGAGTTGCAATGCACATAGTTGCGTGTGCAACCCTAGACTCAGAATAAAAATATATCAAGCTGGTCTAGAGACCATGTATCAATGGTCATGCACATCTATAGTGTTTTTGCCACTTCAATCCTAATTGTCCTTTTGTGTGTCCACATAATGCATGTCAACACTCGAATGGAGGAGTGCAATTTTGGCTGATAACAGATGCCCCCTAATGTATGAGGTCAAAGGGAAGTGATGGCCGAAATACATTACAATATTTATCTTAGAGAAATCAGAAATCCAATGAAGCAGAGGAAGTACCTGAAACAAATACATATCAATGCCATATACAAAATCATATATGAGGATGCCATGTTCAATATACTGGAACACTAGATCCTTTACAATATTTGGTTACATCATATGATATGGGTACAACACCACGTATATTAAAAAGGTTGATCGAAGACACAATATACAATGATGAGTCTTCAAAATCTGGAAGGTGTGTAACTGATCAGAACATAATCTTGTGCAACTTAGGTTATAGAGGTGAACCTAAGGTCTTCATCAAAATTCAAAGGAACTAGTACAATCCTAGCCATGTGAATAAGTGTGTTGAAGTCGAACATGGAAAGGACTCAACATATTGTCAATCAATAGGTGAAACTGACAACTGAAGAAAAGGAGTTCATCAATGATGATAGTGAACCCTAAGGTACCATCATCAAAACTCTAGGTATTTATCTTCAAGAAGTATTGATGATAAAACTGTGTTGCAATGAGGAAGGAAATATATCCTCTAATGGATCACAAGAGTGACTAGGAACTGGATGCAGGAAGGTAGACACAAGTAATACTTAGATAGGATAATGATGGAATCAGGATAATAATCAGAGGAAGGGATAAATCCTTGAACAGTAAGCATGACACAGAGATGACCCAAGGAATATTTTAACTTACAAATAGGACAACTAGACTTATCTGACATGTAGGAGACATGTGCAAATTCCCCATGTATAAAGGACAAGTGGAGGAGTAAATACTTGAAGTAATAGTTGAGTTGGAAGGATAAACTGAAACATGAGTATCATAAAGGTCAAAAGTGATGTGTTCAAGGATGACATGCTGCCACTGTTTATAACCCAAAGAGAAACTTTGTTCCTTATCTTTCCTGTTAAGTTTTAACAAGTCCAGGAAATTCAACTCAGGTCTCTCTTCATTTTTGACAAGCTTGAAGAGGAGAGAGAATAATTTTTGATAATGTCACTAATTCATGGATCTTACGAGCCTGAACTAGTACATGCGCGTTGGTGTTTTTGCTTAGAGAGTCTGAAAACTCGGCAAAAGATTCTAGGGGGTGCTTTTTCATCCAATTTAGTCTTCCAAGGCCGAAAAAGTATAAAACATACCATGGAATAACTCTCTTAGCTTTCGAAGGAGTAAGGTACACCTTTTTCATACTTAGTCATGGAGGTCCGAAAAATGTTAAATTACCACCTACCCAACACCCCTTCAAAAGCAACATATAGCTTCAGTTTTACGAGTGTGAAGGAAAGCAAGATCACTCGGAAAGATCCACTTAGTTACGATAAATGTGGCTTACAACAATAAACTTGATGATTTGTTCTTTAATGTTTAATAGAAAAAGGAGTGAGCTTGAAGAGGAGAGAGAATAATGCTCTCTCTCCTCTTCAAAGAGGAGTGACAAGCTTGAAGAGGAGAGAGAATAATGCTTGATAATGTCACTGATTCATGGATTTTACGAGCCCGAACTAGTACATTCTCATTGGTGTTTTCATGTTTAGAGAGTCTGAAAACTTCAAAGAAGACTCCAGCGGCGTGATTTTTCATCCAATTTAGTCTCTCTAGGTTGGAAAAGTATAAAACATACAACAAAAGAACTCTCTTAGCTTGCGAAGAAGTAAGGCGCACCTTTTTCATACTTAGTTAGGAAGGTCCGAAAAAGGTTAAATTACCACCTACCCAATGCCCCTTCAAAAGAAGCATATAGCTTTAGTTTTACGAGTGTGAAGGAAAGCAAGATCACTCAGAAAGATCCATTTAGTTATGAGAAATGGGGCTTACAACAATAAACTCGATGCTTTGTTCTTTAATGTTTAATGAGCATGACAAAGGAATATAGTACACTTGGAATATTGTTCATGTTTAGGTCCAGAGCATGAAAAATAGAAAACCAAGCTCATACCGGGTGCTACTTTTCCATAAATTTAGTCCCTCAGGTCTGGAAAAGTGATAAACCTATACCTGAGAATACTCTTCTTAATTCCATAGAAAAGAGAGTGTTCCTTTCTCATACTATTCCACATGGTCCGAGAAAGTGATAACCTACCACCAATGTGAATGCCCATTCACATATTCTTAACGGGATTGAATGGACAAGTTTACTCAGTAGTCAAGTATGTTTTGAGGAGTTAGACCTGGGCCTAAAGAAAATCCATAAGGGCGGGAAGCCTTATAAAGGGGATAAATTTGTCAAAAGATACCAAAATGAGGCTCAATTTGGCATGAAAAATAACTAAGAATGCTCCCTTGAACCTATGGAAAATGCGGCATGAGTACCAAAAGACAACAATGTGTTCTAAACTAGGGTACTCATGGAAGGAAGGCCCTTTCCATGGAAGAAAAATTGTATAGACAAGGCAATAATGGTTTAAACACCATAGTCCATGGTCAAAGTAGTGATCCTAGGGTTGAAACAGATTAGGTATAGATGTAAAAATGCATATGAATGACCAAAATCCTATCCTATATGAGTGAATAACCACTTTAAGTGACCTTGAACCTGTTGCATTAGGAAAACATGACATGGCATTAGTTTGATCATAACACAATTTTGAAAACTATAGTTTAAAAACCCATAATTTGAAATTTTTTCTATATATAGCCCAAAATAGAAATCAAAACATGCCATTTCATATTTCTACCCAATATAGGCAATTTTTACCTCTAACTTCAATCATTCAGTGTGGACAAACCAGTGGACGATTTTCGATACCGCAAGTGCCAGGTAAGCTAGCTCTTCATTCTCTTCCATTTCAACCGTTTACATTTTCAATTTTGTGCAAATTTGGATGTTTTAGGTCTATCTCAGGGGGGGCCACTTAGTACATGTGGGAAGGAAACTTACACAGTCACGTACACGCGTTTTATACACGACTTGCCCGAAGGAAACCTGCGTGTCATACACGACCTGTCTAAAATATAGTCGCGTGTACTGCACAACATAGGAAAAAGATAGTTAAGGCCAAAATCAAATTTTTGATGAATTTTAATGTTTGATAATGGTTTTATGGTCAGGTTAAAACATGGTGTTGGAGTGGAGGGAGCAGGAACATGAAGATATGGACCAAGAGGCACTCTGAAATTCTCCCACTATGTAAGTGTTGCGGAAAAGTGGGTTATTAAAGTTCTTTTGTACTTCACCTATGTGGGCCAATGTCTGTTTGATGGAGTTTTTGATTGGTAACTGGGACCATAACCTTGGGGCTTGTGAACTTTAGGGTGAAATCTTAGAGGTGGCACTGAAAGACATATACTTCATTACGGGCTTGTTTAGACAAGGAACACCTGTCAACCTCGAGGGCACTAGCAGGGGTGGTGACCCCATGAGTGTTCAGGATTACATCAATACTTACTACACACCCGACAGTTAGAAAAAGGGATCATGCATCCCTATTGTACATATTAGTAACTTCCCACTGCAAGTGCTAGTAAGTAATATAGTGAGGGTTGCAGGATCATCATCGCTCCATCTTGCTACTCGAAACCAGATGAGAATTGTTGTAGAGCCCCTACAGGGAGCTGTGTTTGACTGGTGCTTAGGAGTAATCCTGATATTGAAGAAACAACTCTTTGATTGCAAGAGAGGCTGATAGAAATTTTTTGGGTATTCTAGTGTATTGGTGGCCTTATTCTTTGAGAGAGTGCCCGCAATCAGCCCTGCGGTACCACTTTTAGCCTTATCTCCTCGTCATCCTAGAATGAATAGGTGGGGACTCTATTTTCCATCGTGAGGGTGGCAACGGATCGGTTTAGAGAGTATATGATGATGATTTATACTTATGGTGGGGGCAGCCACTGCTAGCATTGGAGTAGTTTCCATATGCTAGTTTGGACTTTCAAGTTGACAATGACCTTGTCCTCTTTCCTGGAGTGTTGATGTATTTGTAACTTTGGAATGTATTGACTTGTATATTTAATATATTGTTCATTGTTCCCCGATGTTCCTATCAGGAGAATTGTTAATGTAATTAAGTCATGTAAAGTCATAGAGGTTAACCCTGTTAGTTGATCAAGGTTCAAAGTCCCCACAGTTTCAAGGCACTAGGGTTATTAGACTCTCCTAGAGAAGTCAGACCTGGTAAGTGATTGTTAAGTCAAAAACTAGTATAAATAGAGAGTGAGACTCTCTATTTAAAACACACACTCACCCAGCTATAGTGCATAGGTGAGAAAGAAGAAGCTCGCTCAAGTGAGAGAGAGAACAAATGTTGGAGATAATATTTCTGTCTTTGGGTTTTACTGCTACCATTGGTGCTCATTTTATCTCTGAGGAAGTTGCGAGGTTTTCTCCTTCATTATTTCCCTGAGGAAAATGTTTGTGTCTATTATCTCTTGTGATTGATTGTTGTGCACATTACTCTCTCAGATAAGATCCTAATATAATACTATCTAATTGATAAAAATATAACATGGTATCAGAGCTAACTTGAGAAGAAGACACTATGCAGCTACGGAAGATATGGCTTCTTACTTTTTTGGGTCTCTCTCCACAATCCATTGGCAAAAGGAGGCTAGGTTGAATCTCCATTGAAGGGTGCATATTTCCGTTGAAGAAGAATCTATTTCTGAGCACTTTTAGTTTTTGACCTACCACTACATTGGGAAATTATGGATTCTCACTGAAGGAGAATGTTTTAGTGAGCCCAAGCTAGGATTTCTCTCCTCCTCAAAATCGAAGTTTAGAGACAAAAATCGAGGTTTTTGGTTGGGTAGAACTCCAGGAAAGTCAAACCCTAATTTTTCCTGGAACCAAAAAACTTAGTACTGCTAAAGATCAGCTCCAGATCCAGTTTTCAGCTTCTCAAATTGGTAAGATCTAAATCTTTTGTATTTCCATTCGAGGTTCTCAATTAAGATGACACATCACACCAAGCTTGATGAGACACTTGAGGGAGCTGATAACTTCTGAGCATGGAAGTATAGGATCTCCCTAGTTCTTGAAGAAAATGAAATGGACTCCTACATTAGTGGAGAGATTCCAGTTCCAGAGGGAGATGAGGTTAATTCCTTACACAAGAAGAACTTGATCATGGCCAAGAGGATTATTGTTGCTTCAATAAAGGATCACCTCATACCACAAGTGTCCTCCCTAAAGACACCTAAAGAGATTTTTGAAGCCTTGACCAATATATTTGAAGGAAAGAACATAAATCAAAAAATGACCTTGAGGAACCAGTTGAAGAATGTGAAGATCCAAAATGCAGAGACCATACAGTCATTCTTCACAAGGGTCTCCCAGATCAAAGAACAACTTGAAGCAGTGGATGAAGAAGTAGAGAATGCAAAAATTGTGATGACCACCTTGAATGGTCTCCCTAGGTCATGGGACTCTTTCATTCAAGGGATTTGTGCTAGAAGGAATCTAGTCACCTTCAGAAGACTGTGGGAGGAATGATCATAAGAAGAAGGTCAAATAGTAGCCCAAGAAGAAAATATGGGAAGTGAAGATCAAGCTCTCATAGTACACTCTAAGAAAATGAGGTGGGACTATCATCATCCCAAAGGTAAGCATTCTCACCAGTAAGATACATGTGATAAGAAAGGACACTTTGCTAGATAATGTCCTAGAAACAAAAGTGGCTCTCACAAGAAGAAGGGAAACAAGAGAAGACATCATGCTCATGTTGCAGAGGATGATGAACCTTCCATAAAGAGAATCAAACAAGAAAGTGATGTTTCTTCAAGTGATGAAGAATATGTTTTGATTTCTACTCTCATGGGAACTGTCACACATGGAAGCAATGATTGACTTATAGACAGTGGTTCTTCCAAGCATATGACGAGATTCAAAGAATCCTTTGCAAAACTGTCTGAACATGAATCACCTCACAAGGTGAAACTTGGGGATGACTACTAGTATCCAATAAAATCTAGTGGTGAATCCTCCTATAAGCTAGACTTTGGAAAGTCTATGAAGATGAAGGATGTCTTGTTTGTACCAGAACTAAAAAATAACCTCCTATCCATCTCTACATTAAATGAAAAAGGAATAAGGGTTGCATTTGTAGATGGACAAGTACTTATGTGGCCAAAAGGAAAGACTATATATGATGTAGTAGTGATTGAGGAGCAAGAGGGAGGACTATACAAATTAAAGGGCCAACCAGAACAAGATTTGGTCCATGACTCAGTAGATCCAAATGAAATTTGGCATAGAAGGCTTGCACGTGTGCAATATAGAGCACTACCACTTGCAAGCAAAGTTGTTGAAGGTCTTCCATAAATACAGACAAAACATGAAGGTGTCTGCAAAGGATGTGCAAAAGGAAAGAACATAAAGAAGAAATTTCCAAGTAGCGAGAGCAAGGCAAAAGTAATCTTGGAAATAATCCACTCCGATGTATGCAGTCCAATGTCATCTAGTTCATTGAGTGGGTATGTATACTATGTTTCTTTCATTGATGATTTTTATAGGAAGACATGGATACACTTCTTGAAGAACAAAGATGAAGTATTCAACAAGTTCAAAGAACTCAAAGCATTGATCGAGAACCACACAGAAAAGAAGATCAAAACCTTTCGATCAGACAATGGCGGAGAATTCACATCAAATGAATTCAAAGAATTATGTAAAGATTCATGGATTAAGAGGGAGTTGATCACTCCATATAATCCACAACAGAATGGGGTTGCAGAAAGGAAGAATAGAATGATCATGGAAGTTGTAAGGGAAATGATTCATGATCAAGATCTTCCCATGCATCTATGAGCAGAAATTTCCAGGACAAATTTGTATGTACAAAACCATACTCCACACAGAGTACTCGAGAACAAGACACCTAAAGAAGTATTTTTCAAAAATAAACCAAAATTCATTCATCTTAAAATATTTGTCTATCCAATGTACATACACATTCCAAAAGAAAAGAGAATGAAGTTAGATCCTTCTAGGAAGAAGGGTATATTTTTGGGATATAGTGAAAGCTCGAAGGCTTACAAAATATACTTCCCAGGATTCAAGAAGATCAACATTAGCAGAGACATAACATTCGATGAAGACTCAGCTTACAACAAATCCATAAAGAGACCAGTTGAAGAATCTGAAGAAACAGAAGTACCCATAATTCAAGATACAACTATGAATGATGAAAATCAAGATGAATATCGAGAAATAGAAGAACCCCAAGAGAAGAATCCTCACAAGAGGAAACTTGCATGGGTACGAGAGGATATCCAAGGTGCAGAAAGATATGGGGTTCCAAAATAAATGCACATAGAGAGGAAAAGAACTAGGTCCTGCTCCGATTATGTAGCCTTATTATGTGACATCATTGATAAAGAACCTTCCAACTATGAAGAAGAAGAAGAGAAGAAAGAATGGAAGGATGCTATGATCGAGGAGTACCAGTCAATCATGAAGAATGATGTCTGGGATGTTGTCCCAAGACCACAGGGAAAGTCAGTTGTGACTTCCAAGTGGATCTATAAGATCAAGCATGCTGTAGATGGTAGCATAGAGAAATATAAAGAAAGATTTGTGGCTCGTGGATTCTCCCAGAAAGAAGGAATAGATTATGAAGAGACTTTTACACCTATATCCAGATACAATTCCATCAGATCGGTACTTGCTCTAGCTACAGTATTGAAATGGAAGATACACCAGATGGATGTCAAGACTGCTTTCTTGAATGGTGTAGTGGAAGAGGAAGTGTATGTAGAGCAACCACTCAGTTTTGAGACACATGATAGGGAGACTCATGTGTGTAAATTGAAGAAAGCCCTGTATGGTTTGAAACAGGCACCCAAGACATGGTATGGAAGAATTGACAGCTTCCTATCTAGTTTGGGCTTTACCAAGAGTAAATTCAATTCCAACCTTTACTAAAAGGTTAAAGAAGGGAACCCAGTGATACTCCTACTGTATGTAGATGATCTGTTTGTAATGGTTGTAAATGGGTTGATTGTTGATACAAAGAGGAAGCTTGTTGGTAATTTAAAGATGAAGGAATTGGGTATGATGCACTACTTTCTAGGTATGGAGGTGTGGTAGAATACTTATGGAATATCCCTGGTACAAGGGGAGTTTGCAGTAGAGAACCTGAAGAGGTTTGGGATGATGGATTGCAAGGCCATGAACACACCAATGGAATTGAACCTGAAGCTATTGAGTGATGCTTCATCAAAGTCGGTTGATGCCATGATGTATCATTAGATGATTGGGTCCTTGATGTACTTGACAAATACGAGACCATATATTTGCTTTGCTGTGAAAAAATTGAGCCAGTTCCTGATGGATTTGAGACATGTTCAGCTGATTGCTACAAAGCATATTCTAAGGTACCTAAAAGGTACAGTTGATTATGGGATTAAGTATGAGGTGGATCAGAAGATTAACCCGGAGGGTTATGTTGAATCATATTGTGAAGGTAGTGCCATCGACAGAAAGAACACTTCGGGGTGTTGCTTCAGTATGGGATAATGTGTGATCTCTTGGTTTTGCAGGAAGCAGTCTTGCATGGCACTGAGTATAGCCGAAGTAGAGTATGTTGCAACTTGTTCAGCTAGTTGTGAGGTAGTGTGGCTAAGGAAGATACGATCTGATTTGTTTGATCTCTCGTTGGATGCTACATGCATATATTATGACAACCAGAGTTGTGTGAAGTTGTCGGAGAACCCAGTGTTCCATGACAAGTCGAAGAATATCAAGATAAAATATCACTATATCAGGGATATGGTGTATAGAGGAGTAGTGAAGCTCCAGTATGTTGCGATAGATGAGCAGATAGTTGATGTGTTGACCAAGCCATTGGCCAGAGTGAAGTTTGAGTACTTTAGGGAGAAGCTTGGCGTTATTCAGATCGAGGTTCCTTCCAAGAGGAAGTGATGAGTCTGTGATCCCTTCTTACATGGTGGTAGGATTGGTTCCTCCCATGGTCAGATGTAAGTGATGTTCCCTTCTGACATGGTGGTAGGATTGGCTCCTCCCATGGTCAGATATAAGTGTTGAGCCCCTCTGACATGGTGGTAGGATTGGTTCCTCCCATGGTCAGATGTAAGTGTTGTTCCCTTCTAACATGGTGGTAGGATTAGTTCCTCCCATGGTCAGATGTAAGTGCTGAGCCTTTCCTTGGATGATAGTAAGTGTGTCTTATCATGCTAGCGAATGTAAGTGTAGAGCCTTTCCACAGATGGTAGTAGGTGTGTCCTACCATGCTAGTGGATGTAAGTGCATATCTTTTCCACATATGGTAGTAGGTGTGTCCTACCATGCTAGTGGATGTAAGTGAAGATCCTTTCCACATATGGTAGTAGGTGTGTCCTACCATGCAAGTGGATGTAAGTGCAGAGCCTTTCCATAGATGGTAGTAGGGGTGTCCTACCATGCTGGTGGATGTAAGTGCAAGGCCTTTCTCTGGATGGTAGTAGGTGTGTCCTACCATGCCAGTAGATATAAGTGTAGGGCCTTTCTATAGATGGTAGTAGGTGTGTCCTACCATGCCAGTAGATGTAAGTATTGGGGCCTTTCCATGGATGGTAGTAGGTGTGTCCTACCATGCCAGTGGATGTAAGTGCTGGAGCCTTTTTACAGATGGTAGTAGGTGTGTCCTACCATGCTGGTGAATGTAAGTGTTGGATCCTTTCACAGATGGTAGTAGGTGTTTCCTACGATGCTGGTGAATGTAATTGTTGAAGCTTTTCTCAGATGGTAGTAGGTGTGTCCTACCATGCTGATGACATAAGTGTTATTGATGAAGACCTACATGGAGGCTAGGCCTACAACCAGCATGAAAACGGGCTAGCTCTATAGAACTTCCTATAAGAAGAAGAATTGAAAGATAGCACCAGTTGATCGAGATAGTGGAAGCAGTGATGTTGATGATGATACAATGATGATCCAACTTTGATGATGATCCAGTTTCGATGATGATCCAGTTTTGATGATGATCTAGTTTTGATTATGATCCGGTTTTGATGATGATCTAGTGATGATCCAATTTTGATGATTATCCAGTGACAAACATTTGTGTTGATGTATTGTGTCAAGAGAATACCTTCCTATTTAAGAGGGAGCATTGATGTATTTGTAACTTTGGGATGCATTCACTTGTATATTTCATATATTGTATTTCATTGGTCCCCAATGTTCCTATCAGGAGAATAATTAATGAAACAAGTCATGTAAAGTCATAGAGGTTAACCCTCCTAGTTTATCAAGGGTCAAAGTCCCCATAGTTTCAGGGCACTAGGGTTATTAGACTCTCCTATAGAAGTTGGCCCTGGTAAGTGATTGTCAAGTAGAAAACTAGTATAAATAGAGAGTGAGACTCTCTATTTAGAACACACACTCACCCATCTATAGTGCATAGGTGAGAAAGAAGAATCTCTCTAAAGTGAGAGAGAGAACAACTATTGGAGATCATCTTTTTGTATTTGGGTTTTACTACTGCCATTGGTTCTCATTCTATCTCTGAGGAAGTTGCGAGGTTTTCTCCTTTATGGTTTCCCTGAGGAAAATATTTCTGTCTATTATCTCTTGTGATTGATTCTTGTGCATGTTCTTCTCTCAAATAAGATCCTAAGATAATACTGTATAATTGATAAAAATATAACATGGAGGAGTATGGGGAGTGTCAAGTATTTTGTTTTTTCAAGTTTTTAAATTTTTATGAATTTTTGTCATAAAGATATATACATATGTATAAGAGTTTTTTAATCCATTTAATGTTTAAAATGTAGATATTGGACTTGTCTACCCTGATGGGAATCCTAGGATGTATGTACGACCAGTTGTACGGGAATATCAGGGTTTGATCAGGGTACTTGTGTGGAAGCTGGCCAAGATTACCCACAGATTCGCAATTATACACATTGAGCAGATCCCTGCCATTATGCAAGAACGTGTTGTCGGTATTCCACCCACCAGGATATGCATTATTAGAAGGGTATCTAGGGCTATACTTGTCTACATAGAGGCCATGGAGGCTGCTGCAGCTGAAGAATCTGAGGATATCGGTGATCAGGGTGATCAGGGTGACCAAGGTGGTCAGGATGACTAGGGTGGTCAAGATTAGGTCTAGGGGCATTTTTTGGATTATGATCCAAATTTTGTATATTTTTGTATATGTACACATGTATGAATGGATCTCAATATCAAAACTCTACCTATATTATCGACAGATATTCACACACACACACACACACATATATATTTTTCCCAACTAGCTATTGTACATAAAACTATATACAATAAAATACACAAAAAAAGCACTAAGCCTAAGCATAGTATTTTTTCCATCTTTGTTGAACAGGTTTAGAATTAAGATAGGTTCGGATTCCAAGTTCAGCGATATATGGATCTATTCTTGGTAAGGATGACGAGGCACATGCGTCGCAAAATTCTTTTAACAGGTCAATATATATGACAACCTCTTATAAAAGAGGGTTTGCATCATCATGTAGAGTTTCAACGACAATAGGATTTGTAGACATATTGATAAGATCAATATTCTCCACCAGTCTCATATCTTTCCCACTCATGGTTTCCAAGATGGCTTCATCTGAAGGAAAAGCCATATCTAAGTAGTCATCAGAATGTGAAGAGTTCGCCATCCAAGTAGGTTGATAGAATTATTCCAACTCTCCAGAGACTAAAGAAAGAGTCAGAATAGGATCAGCACTGGTGTCAACAATATCTTGACAAGTTACGTCCACCGCTGATGAGGGCACTTCAAGTTCATTACGGGAAGTAGGAACTAAAGGATCTATTTTATCAACAACCGTTTCGACAGACTTACCAATAAAGGTAGAACCTAGATAGTTTACAGGGGATGGGATATTAAAGTTTCCCATTTGTGATGAATACATACCAATCCCCAAGCTCTCATTAGCTGGTATAACCTGATCAACCAATGGTACAGTGGACTCATTAGTTTCCAAATAGCCCTTCCGAGTGAAACTGAGTCGATCAACAGTAACCAAATTCCCTTCATGTGGAAACACTACTACTCGAAGAATGGCCAAGGTAATTGTACACATGGCATAAGTCCAACTTCTCCCCAAAAGTAAGTTATAATCCAAAGGGGCATCAATCACCTCTACTTCAACAACCATTTCCTTCCCTTCCAGCTTGAATTTCAAGAGCAGGTAGGATACCATGTTGACGAAATGACCTTCTGTTGAAAGCAGTAAATAGGGTGTTCGATGGCACTAGATATGGAGATCCAAGAGCCTTCCAGCAAGATAAATACATAACACATGTAGAAGAACCCTCATCAACAACTGACCTTCCAATGGTTTTTACACCATGGATGACATTTATTGACAAAGCCACATGATCCGACAGGATAATTTTGACATCAAACAAATTAAACTTTGCCATAAGGCTCGAAGAATCCATACTACCTAAGGCTGCTAAGAGTGCATCTTGCTAGGTGGGACAACTCTGTAGCACCTCTAAAGATGAAATCGCACAAGGGGTTTGGGATAAATATTCAACTACAGAGTAATTGGCTATAGCCCTTACATTGGGATTATGCAATGCTTTCTTAAAGACACCTTTTTGTATCTTAGGCATAGGTTCGGCAGGTTTTTCGATTGTGAGACGGTTAGAAGTTTCACCTATAGACTTACCCTTCTTTGAAGCCTCTGTCTCATAGTTCTTATTTCTAATATGGAGAAAGGTTTGGGATCAAACCATGTTGATATAGTTTTGGTCAGGGGCATTAGAAGTGCCCCCAGCTACGTTAGAAACTGAAGCTACATTCTGTCCTTGGAGAAAAGGATCCTTTAGAACAACCGGTTGTTGAATTTTCAGCAACTTCTGAGCTTGATATATAAGAGGGAATTGATGGGTGAGGTGATCTTCCTGGCACAACTTGCAAGGAAACTTCACTCATTTCTTATCTTTTTCCCCCCATCAACACTGCTTGTGGGATCTGGCTTGTTTTGGTTTCCCTCACCTTTCTTCCCCTTTTTCTTTTTCATATCGGGCTGCTGATTTCCCTTTTGAGAGGATTGAGAAAAAATATTTGCATTTTTGGGTGAGGGCGAATCCTTCGCTACTTCCACTGTAGACTGTTTGACAGTCAACTCATGAATTTTCTTGGCCAAGACTCTATAGTGGGAGAATTCACTGAACCAATCACACCATCAGCATGGGGTCTAGGATTAGGTTTCTCAACACTATGTGGTGGCTATGGTGCATCAGGGATGATTTCATATAGTATCCCGAACTGAGAGTATATCAAATCTAGTTGTTGGGCCTTGAGGATAGCCTCTTCCTCATTAGTTAATCCCAAAGTGGATACATCCTTATATATATACGACAATAAGGACTTAAGGAACCATTCTAACAAGAACTCAGGAGGGATAGTGTCCTTAATGAGCCTCTTCCACCTTCTCCACTGTTGGATGTGATTCAAAATGTGAGTGGATTTATCCTGTCGAAAGGTGGACAATAAATCTTTACCGACATCATATTGGACAAGAAGTTGGAAGTGGTTAAGGAATGCATTATATAAGTCCCAAAAATTGTCAAACACAACAGAGGGTAATTCAATGTACCACTTTGCTGCAACACAAGTTAGAGTTCTTTGGACCAATTTCAACCGAACTATGTCATCGTTCAGTGATTTGGAAGAGAACCGCAAGTGAAAGGTGGTGATATGATCCCCTAGATCTTCACCAACTTTTCCTTCAAATTTTGGGATTTTCAAAGGTAGCTTAGTAGGGATAGGTGGCCAAGTGCCATCATGCTTCACTGGGTCATTCATTAACTTAGACAAATATGGCAAATTTAAAGTTGCTAGGAATGGAAGTTTGGGCCTAAATGAATCCTGAAAAGTATGAGCTTGGGAAGTAGAAGGACTTGCCCCTTGGTTCCCAAATGTAAAGGCAGGGTTGCCCCCAACTACCGGTTGTGAAGTAGTTGGACTACTTTGAAATGGATTCCACCCATAATCTAGTGGATTTTTCATGTGTGGTGCAGTATATGTGGTTTGAGCCGCTCCAGTTGAGACTGGAGTCTAGAAACTAGGAGAAGGTATCCCTCCACTAAAAAGTGAAAAGGGAGAGGTTGTGAATGGATCTGAAACTAACGTTTGGAAACCTTGACCATAAGAGTTAGTATTTCCAAACTGGATCCCCACATATGTAGGTGTAGGACCTACATAAGGAGTGGATGGGGGAATGTGCCCCCCATTCCACGAGAAACCCTGGACAAATGAAGAGGATCCAACATGACCACTCTGATCAATTTGTGCAAAAGAGGGTGAAGCAAAAGCTGCACCGGGAATCCCAGTGACCACCCCACCAGAAGAGCCTACTACATTTTTGAAAGCCGGTGGTTGAACCACCCGACTAGCTAGATTTAAAAGAGTAGTAGGTGTATTTGTTCTTGGAGTACTAACCAGGGGAGGCGACACTCCTTCAGCTGGAATGGTTGAGATGGGGGTAGATGGACCCTCTCTTGAGCTAGCGATAAGTCTGCTCACGGGAACACCAATCACAAGTGAATGGAATGAACGAACTTGGACGATCACATGATAGTTTAATTCAATAAGAGTTGAATTAAAGTTTCTTGAAAACTTGTGAGCCTGCAAGTATTCTATCTATAATGTAGTTGTATCAACCTAGTTTGTACTAAGTTCTAGTTCACCTAGAACTTCACTGATTCCTATCGGTTCAAAAGAACTATCTGTATCTAATATCCTCCTTTGAGGGGGTGATGGAGGATCCACTGTAGCAGCTAGAGGAAGGTTTCACAACCTTCTTGATCTTCTAAGAAATTGGTCCTCCACACAACAATCACTACAAAATTTCCTAAAGGAAAATCAAACACAAAGGGTATAAGATATGCTTTCCAAAAGAAATCTGAGAGAAAGTTACTTGGCATCCCTGTAGATGTTCTTAGGCACAAGCAGAGAAATCACCCACCGCCCTCCCACACCTTCTACCAGGATTACCTTCCAAGCCCGTCCAAGGTCAACCAGAAATAGCCTTCTGGTGTACCTGTGTATGAACCCTAGATGTCAAAGAGACTAAAGGATACCGCAACTATACTAACAGTCTAGGGGGATAGTCGAAATCCTTGGTCATACACATGGGAATGGTAGCAAAGCCCGAAACCCAGTCAACACCACCACCACACGGGTCCTAAAGGATGGTATTCACAGAAGTCCCCAGATGCGCAAAAACCTTGGTCTACGCTTTAACAAGGAATCAGAGGGTTATCTCCTCAGTCCAAGCTTCCAAGAGGCCTTGTGGTTAACTCCCGTTTGAGAGGAGATTCCCACACACAATAAACACAGAAGAGGATTTACCTGTTGATTGGCCAACTACATCTGAATTTAAACACTTATGGAGAGATGAAACTCCCTATTCCACAAGTCTAGCCTAAGCTAGTTGGTGTAGGAGCCTATAAAATAAAACTTACTAATAATTTTTAAATTATATCGTTCATTTTAGAAGGTTGTTTTTAGTTAGAGGTAAATGGTGTGAAACCATGTGGTGTTATAGACTCGATAAGAAAAATCAAAATGATGTATAAAGCAAATTTCAAAGTAAATTTTAACAACTTAAACCAAATTTCTTTTCTTTTTGCAAAATAGAAGCTAATGAATTTAAAACTAAATGTGAGAAAACTAAGAGTCTTTTTATAATTTTTGAATTTTATTTGAAAAATATTGAAAGCAAAAGACTAAATGCAAAAGTATAAAATGTTTTTGTTCACTTTTTTCAAAATTTTCAAAAACTATAATGCAACTGAAAGTGAGTTTTGAGCAATTTCGAATAATCAAAGCATATAAAAAGTGACATGAGGTATAAAGGACCCAAAATGACCTACTTCAACCAATCAGGAATAAGACTTGGAAAGAACTTGACTTGGAGAAGCTATTGAACCCAAATATTCCACTAGATTCACAAAAGAACAAGTGACAAACTGACATTACAAAATGCAATACAGAGTATAAAGCATCCAAGGCCCCGATCACTGACCTAGACACAAGCACTCGAACTTACAGACCAAATAGGGGGGCCACCTACACTTCACAAGATGCAAGAAGATAAAACAAAAACTCAAGGGATTGAAAAAACAAGCAAAAGGTGTGACACATAGACTTTAGACTCACAGAACCATGCCATAAACAAAAGACTTCCAAACAAATAAAAAATCCAAAGAGATAGGGACAAGCAAACCCTATCAAACTTTTAGACTACTAATGGGCACACATGCCTGTGTATTCAAGAAACCCACGTACAACACGTGACTATCTTATACAACAACCCATGTGTATAAGGTCATATACGTGACTATCTTATACAACAACTTGCATGTACTACTAAAAAATTTTCAAATAAAAAATATTAGCATAGACTTCTGGGCACACTCTACTGTAAATAAAAAGCAAGATAAAAAGGACCACACTCAGAATCAAAATCAAAAGAAATACTGGTAAAGGAAACCTACAGGATGAATCCACAGCAGGCTGGATTCCCCAGCGAAGTCGCTAGTTCTGTTGTATAGGACAATACACGCTTGTAACCTAGGGTCTGGGTTTACCAACTTACTATTAGACTTGCAAACAATCAAATTTTCCTGAAAATGAGAGGAGAATAGGAAGAGAGTTTGGCTTACCTGGTTTATGACGGTTGATCCAAGCTTGATCTTCTCTCGCTTCAATCTTCTCCAAAGCTTCTAGGTCTACTCCTCTTCACCTGTAAAGATCCAATTCTTCAAGTGATATCTCATATATATATCAGAGGTTAGATGAAATACATATCAATAATATAAATAACATTATTCATTAACCAATATACATGAGAAAAGCATAATACAAAGATTGGAAGAAGAATTCTCTTTAATGAAAAACTGTGAATAGGTGAGAATACAACCCATATATTGACACAAGGACTCCTCTACAACCAAGGACTCTGAGTTCTATTGCTCCAAGACTCTGAAGGTATATCACCAGCATAACGTTTATCTTCCCTAATTGATTGATTAGCCCCATCCCAAGGCCTCTATTTATACATTAGGAAATAGAGTGGTTTCGAAGGTTAGGATGGTTGAGACAGTTGAGATAGTTATGGATTAAGACCCAACGAATATCATCTAATCACAATTTATATTTTTTAAGGTTGAAATAAGGTACACGCGAGTATTTTTTAAGCAAGGTGTGTATGACACGCTTGTTGCTCGAAGTCGACTGAAATATTTGAAAATCCAAAAGATGTAGGTCATGCACTTATTGCTATGTTTTCCTCACCATCACCTTCATGGGTTACCTCATCAAAGGAAACCTTCCCTTCCTAGGCCCATGCGCAAACCCTTCCATCTTCGGTAATATGCATTGGTTCATATCATCCATTCAACCAAGGAAGAACAAGTTGTTGCAGATCCAACAACTAGACAACTTTGGGCACACCAAAATTTTCATGCAACATGTGATCTGGTTGGAGATTCAATAGATACATGGTAGATCCACTCACACTTTCAAAGTGTTCTATAGACATAAAATAATAAATTTAATATAATTAATAATTGATATTAATTAAAATAAGAGTTCATGACTCATCAATATGGGTTCCCAAACCACACACACACACACACACACACACACATATATATACAAGTTTATTTACTTCAAAGTGATCCCCATGCACTCACTGCTACAAATCCCTTGATTCCCATGCCCATCCATAAGTGAATGATTAGTGTAGGAGATTTATATTGTTTTTTAAAAGATCTAGAAAATCCATATTGGGATGCTACCATGAAGGAGGAGCATTAGTCTTGATGAAGAACCAACCTTTCCCCTACCTCCTATTGGGAAACATGTTTAGTGCAAGTGAAAAATTTGATCAAAGTTTGGAATAGATGGAGATGGGAGTGATCATGGATGAAATTGATTATCTAATTATTCTTAACACTATTCTCTTTTTTTCTTTGTTTCTTTAGCGGGGAGGATATTTCTTTATGTAATTGGGTACATAACATGGCTTCATATTGTTGAGACCCAATTATTTGTGCATCATACTCACCTAAGTTAGAAATACAGGGGGTTGTGTTGGTGTACATGCACACTCATTTTGTATCTCTTTTGCATTTCTAAGGGATAATAACATTCTTCCTAGAGCTATCCCCCTTATTTTAGGTAAATGTGCAATTATATGGTCAACCCCCCCCCTTTTCAAGGTCGAAGGTCCACTCATAGTTAGTTATCCCCCATTTTTAGAGATTAAGACACTCTTGCATGAGTTCCCCCCCCCATTTTAGGGATTAATGTACTCTAGTTAACAATTTTGTCCTAGTGAACTGATTAGTTCACCCCAATTAGTATTTTTTGGCCTATTTAAATACCTAATGCACCCTAGTTGGCTACTTAGGTTTAGTTACACTCCAATTTCACATGTATGTCCAGTTAAACACTAGTTTCTCATACATGATTAAGTTAACTACCTCATGAGGTAGTTCTAGGAATAATTGACCCTTGTTACACTTATGATCTAGTTTACTTACTAATGAGGGAACACTTGTCTAATATTAGCACAAAAGTACCTCACTTATTAGTTCTAGTCCTATCTAAACCCCAATAACACTTGAATGGCCACCATAACTCTTTGAGGAGGGTGCATTTGACCATTCAAGGTGATTTCTCTCAAGTTCAACTAACTTTTATGCTTATTATATAATTAAGCATCAAACATAGTTACCTATATATGTAATCTTGAATCTCAATAATCAAACATTTCTACAAGTCATTCATTGATGTATTCTATTCAATATTCAATTTATTAATGAAGAATAGTTATCCTAGATATTTACTTAAATTCTCTCTTGATTTCTATGAAATTGTATTGAACTTTCATCTCTAATTACATCTCTTTGTTAGGTTATTAAATATTATGTTACTATAATACCTTCTTCCTCTCTTTTATGGATTGCTAATTGGATTACTACTCTATTTAGCTTCTTAATCCATTAGTTCGAAATATCACAGTGGATAACACTTTCAATTTTTTTAATTTTATATTAAGTGAGCATAGAGAGGTATTGGTAAATCGATAACCAAATAATGTCCTTGCTATACTATAAACAACCCATAGTTTATAAAGTACATGATGACATTACCAGTATAAAAAATTATAAAAAAAGAAATATTAATACTACCAATCATCATTGTTATCAATAACATGATAAAAAAAACTTACTTGAAATACTTGTAATTCTTGATTTATTCAATAATACAAACAATCATTGTTATAAATAACATGATTAAAAACTTATAAAAAGCTTATTTGAAATACTTGTAATTCATGATTTATTCAACCATCAATGTTATAAATAACATGATTAAAAACTTATTTGAAATAGATGAAATTCATGATTTCAAGTATTAAATTTATTTGATGAAGATTTATTTATTTAAGTTTATCACATAATTGTAGCTAGAGTTTTTCGGTCATGTAGGTTGGTGAAAAGATGCTAATAATTAAGATCTGCATCATCTTGCACATTTTGTATCTGAATATATATTACCTAAGTGGGATAATTCTTTAATTGAAAATGATGATGAAACAAGTTTAGAATTATCTCTTAATGAAATAATTTAAGATAATGAAATGATTTATGATGTTAAATTTAAATTGATTTTTTTATTTTATTAATAAACAAAATTTAAAAATATTAAAAATTAATTTTATTAATAAAGTTTTATTTTACATTATTTTATTTAAAATTCATTTTTATTATTTATTTCTATTATCTTTTTATTATTAAATTCTATCTATTATATTTTAATCTTAAAGTTATAAGTTTTTTATTCTAATTTCTTAACGGTTATCTTTAATATAAATTCTATTTAATTAACCATCCCCTCTCACTAATAATCATTTTTAAAATTCATTTTTATTATTTATTTCTATTATCTTTTTATTATTAAATTCTATCTATTATATTTTAATCTTAAAGTTATAAGTTTTTTATTCTAATTTCTTAACGGTTATCTCTAATAAAAATTCTATTTAGTTAACCATCTCCCTCTCACTAATAATCATTTCTAAAATGTATGAATAATAATTTCTGAAATTTTAAAATAATTTTATAACTCTCAACAAATATTAAAGAAATTCAATAATGGTTTCCCATTACAATTTCTATCAATAAAAATTTCAAAGATTTGAAAAATAAATTTTGTTATATATATAATTAATTATTTATTTATAGATTATATCATAGCCACTACAATAGTCGTTGTTTTAGCGGGAATTAATGATGGTAAGAAAGGAAGTAATGGCAGTATTATATATTTTAAAGAATTGATTAATCACTAATAATAAAATATTGTTAAATAGTTTAATTTTGATTTTGAAAAAAATATATAAAGATTTAGGGATTAACAAATTGTGGAAGATAAATTTCACATATTTTTTCCACACGAAAAAATGGGAATTGTATTATATAAAAAAAACATAATTACATTCTTCAAATGGCACAATATCAAATATTGTCCATTGTCAAAATATTACTGACCAAAAAGTCTTATCAAATCTTACACGAATTCTAACATAGAGTCAAAGCATAAAGCATTTCATCATTGACAAAGATGCTTACAAATTCTATCATATGTCATAGTATCATAACATAAAATATTTACATCACCTAAACATAGAGTCATAGCATAAAGCATTACATCACCTAGGCAACAAACTGCCCATTTACTTCAAGAAAATCAGTCATATGGACTATCTAAAAACTGTAATAGTTTAAAACAAAACCATTTCAGATAGGCCTTCAAAATCTCCTTAAATTTCACATATTATACATAAACAATTTTCTAGAATAATAAATTAGAGGTGTTTATTGGGCATAAAAGGCGCATTCTACAATAGAGTACGAAGAAATGTGTAAGTACTTATCCTAAAGAGTTGATATGAGTTTTTTTAAATAATAAAATATTATAAAAATGAATAAAATATTATAAAAATAACATGTCTATATAAATTAAAATACTTCCTCAAAGTTTGCACTCTAAAAAGGGTTTGCATCTCTAAAAATTGGATCTTTTTAAGATGGATCTATGATTATATATAATTTGAGATGAAACAAACAAGGCTCTCCAGATAAATGTATGGATTTATCAATATCCATAATTATTTTATAAAGTTGTTCTAAATTCCAAATAAACCATTTAAAAAAAATCTTATATTTATAGTTCACCTAATGGTTAAGAACATGTGTTTCCTCTTAGGAGGTCACAGATTCAAATCCAGAAGGGTTGTGTATGTACACCTTGTTGCAGCTGCAATGATTTCCAAAATTTCTAAAAATTTGGGACCCTCCTTTTAAATTTGTCTTGCTTAGCTTGGTTGGGATTGTTTGATTTTCTCTGCATTTTTTATTCTTGAGGTTGGTTGTTGAATGAATATTTTATGTGGGTGCTACCTTTATGACTTACACTTATTTCTTATCCCACTGTCGGAATTTGTTGAAGCTATGAATTGTAACCAGAGTCAACTACGCATCTGCCGTTGCGGAGGTGTTGTTGAATGAAGACCCGATCCAAAGCTTTATCTTCTGCCGATGCGCTCTCGTTATTTTGTCGGCGTTTTGTTTAAAAGTCGTCGAAGCACTAGTGCTTTATATTTCCACTGTTTTGGATGAGAAATTGTGAACACCATGACGGAGGTTTTGATCTTTCTGATCGCCGTTGGTTTTGTTTTGCGAAAGCCTTAGTGTATTGGCGCTCCGCCATTGCAGGTCTGTAACACACTAAACTTCCGCTTGGTAGTTTCTATTCGCCGGTGCTTGATTCTTTGCCGATGTTTCGCTTAAGTTTGGTTTCTTTTTGTTCCAATTTTTTACTAGTCTATGGAATTTTTTGTTTCTACAGCTTCCATCGTTTCGGCGATCAAACCAATTTATAGTCCAAGGTGATAGTTTGTTTGAGCTCCGATGAAAGTTGTTTTCTTGTGGATTGTTTGTCGATATTTTGCTTTGCACTACGGAGCTCACTGTTGTTCCATCTTTGACCGTTGTAGCACATTAGCAGACTTGATCATCGATCCCTTAGTTACCCCACCACCCGATTGTCATTTTTTTTCCCACTGAATGTTTTTTTCGGGAGATATA
>LPNX010191042.1:96049-108409 GCA_001517045.1 Pseudotsuga menziesii
CGCTGTGGAAACTTTCAGATTCTTCTTGTCGACTCCAAAGTTCCTTGCCAAGTAGGCTAACTATGTTCTACCCCTTTCAGTTGATTTTTGAACTAGGGTTTCATCCTTTGTTGGGTTTTTTCCGACTGCGGTCAATTGGGTGCATGTCTATGGGTTTATCAGCATATATGTAGTTTATTTTTGATAGTTAGCAGACGAGAGAGGGGTTTTTCTCATTTTACTTGATGATTATCGCGGGACTGTTATGAGTTTTCAAGCCTTTTCCGACTTTTTATGAAATTGGTGCAGACGAGCGTTACATTGTCTGCACCGACTTTTCCTGGATTGTGTATGGCCGTCCGCGCGGGGGGGGTTCCTTTCTGTTGTGGGTGGTAGGCATTTTCCTTGGTGTTGTTCAAAATATCGGAAGGTTTTTTGTTTTTCTGGTGTTTTGGGTTTCCTGCATGTTTGAAACTAGGGTCGCAGTTTTTGGGAGGCTAAACCTCACTTTGATGAGACTTGTTTGGAGCAGGAGTTTAGGACATTTTATTTTTGAAGCTGATAACACCGAGGATAAATTGGTTTCTTTGCCGTGAGAAATTTTACAGCGTTAATGAAGTTATGGTGTTTTTGTTGATCATGCTGAATTTTGGTCATGAGCAGGATTTAGGTTTTTGCATACTTATCTTTTGTAGAAGTAGTTGATAGTTAACGCTAGTTCTATATTGTACATAAATTTAACTAGGGCTACCATGGATGAGGTAAAAGATTATATAGTTTTCTTCATTTTTCTTGAATATTGGTCGAATAGATAAAGCGACCTAAAAGACTTTTGTTATATGACAGGGAAATTTTTCTGAGTACGAGATGTCAAAAAGACAGAAAAAGAAAGCCCCTGTAGTGGAAGAGGAACCTGAGGTAGAAGTTATCACAAAGGCTGAGTATATTTACAAAGAAACCAGATGCACCACAGGAGTGGAACCTGAATACAAGTGGGGCGAAATTTACAGACTGATATCACACCATGAAGTGCTTGACACTGGTTTTGAAGAAGAAATGATATATGCTAATATTGATAGATCTGTTTTGATGAAGATTGCTACTAGGCCTGAGCTTTTCCCATGCTCAGAAGTAATTGGATGGATCCTACCTAGGGAAAATATAACTACAATGATTCTGGTGAATACTGATAACCAGGCCTTTGCTTCTTACAGCCTTGGTTATGTTTTGATTAGCTTATCACTTACCAGAAGCTTAGGTTGACCTAACTAAGGATTGGCTAAAGGAGATTAATCTTGACCTGGTTGAAACATTGAAAAGAATGCTGGTACCTGGTAAGAATTTTTGAACCAGACCATTAGGGGAATACAACACAGCTACCTTAAGAACCCCTTATAGGTTCGTTTCTTTAATGCTGAACAAAATATTTGGGAGAGCCCATGGTAAAATTTTTAAGATGGGATGGGTTCCTATCATTTTCTGTGTAGCCACCCAAGGGACTGTGTTCAACTAGCCAAACATTGTGTCCAACAGTCTCTCAGCTTGCATTGCTTCAGCCCTAGGAGGGGTGTCCCAGAAAAAATCTGAGTTCTACATGAGCTCCATATTGATTGATTGCATACTGTGCACCCAGTCATTCCAAAACCTAAGGTGTATTTGGGACAGAGATAGAACACCGGTATACATAGCCCACAAACCATTATGGGCACATAAGTACTACAGTCATTACAGAGAAGTGTGTGAACACTTTATTATGCATTTGTATACAATAATTTTCTTAAAAGAATGCAATTGCATGTCTGAAGAGACATTGAAATTCATTGAGGAGTATGCCGATTACTACTTAACTGAGGACGGGATGTATATTAGAATGTATAGCTGCTCCAGGGCACCTTCACTGCTTCCCAAATATGACACTGATTATGTGGTACATAAGAAGGCAGTCAGGCAAGTTTTCTTGGATGGCATAGGGAGTTTTTTATTTGAGCACAAGAAGGAAACTTATCCTTCCATATAGTTCAGATTGGGAAGTTATAAGTTTTCAAGAGTTAAAAATGCTGATGAGTTTGTAGAGGAACTGGAGAAATTTCATTTTGGAGAAATAAAATTCCATAGGAATGATTCTTGGAATAAAGTTGCAGAACACTGCAAGGAAGCCAATGTGCATTTTGAATATACAAGCCATTGGGATAAGGATGAATCAATTTTCCAAAATGCAAAAAACATGATTGCATTAAAAAGAAGATCACTACTAAAGGTGGGAAAGGCTAAGCTTAATAGAAGAAAGCCGATGAAGAGGAAGCCAAGAAAAGAGAGGAGGATGCTTGAATACTAGCACAGGAAGCTGAGAGTAGGCTTAAGAGTGAGGAAGAAGGAAGAAAGAAAGATGAAGAAGAAGCAGTAAAAATTGCAGAAGAAGCTCCCAGGAGGGAAGAAGAAGAAAGAGAAAAGAAAGAGGATGAGGAACTCAGGAAATAGGAAGCTGGAAGACTGAAACTGATAGGGTCTACGACAGAGAAACAAACTTCCGACCCTGCAGACACTCAAGTTCAAGATCTGGGTAATCCTGATTCTTAAGACCCTGATGCAATTGCTACCAACACCTTAGGATAGGTTGTTGTTTCTGGCCTAAGACTGATCCCTTTCGAACAAAAGAAAGGGGAAGAAGTTTCAGACTTCAATACGATTTTTTACGACAAGAAAAATAAAAGAATTGTGAAGAGGACTGGGAGGAAATTTGAAACTAGGTGGTAGTCAGGGAAGATGATAAATGATAAAACCTTGGTAAATGGAACGGACAAGGACCCGAGACTCACTATCCGAGCTGGAGTAGCATTGATCCATGCCTTTGAAGATAATGTGGATTGAATAATGACAGACCTTGAGCAATCAAGGAAAAATGATGCCCAAATGAAAGATACACTGTGAAGGGAGAGAGAGGGAAGAAACAAATTGAAAAGGAAGTTTGAAGACATGCAAAATGAAGTAAAGTATTCAAAAGCAGAGCTTCAGTCCCTCCAAGTAGACAAGATGTCTTTGGAAGTTTCCTAGGAAAGCTTAGCAAAATTGCAGCAGGAATATCAGGAGCTAATGACAGAAAAGGATGGGCTGAAAACAGCATATGAAAGTCTTCATGCAGAAAGAGACCAACTGCAAAGTAAGATTGGGGAGCTGGAATTACAAAAGGTTACTTTGGAGGAGACAGAGAAACAATCTCAGGTGCAAGCAGCAGATTTTAAAGAACAAATTGCTTCATTAGCAGCATCTTTGGAAGAAGCCAGGGAACAACAAACCAGCATTCAGCCTTTCAAAGAACATGTTTTAACACAAAGAAGTAAAATGCATAGGCTGCAGGTGTCCATAAAAGAAGAGAGGTGCAAGGTTTTGCAGGTAGATAATAGATTAGAAGAAATTTTGGAGACTTCTTCATATTTCGTAGATAGGTCTTAGGACATTTTAGAAGTCCTAACGGGAAGAATATTGAGATTGGAGGCCAATGAGGAGAGCCCTGCAGACTTATCGGCAAAGGATCAATAAGGCTTAAAACAAGATTATGACTTGTAAGAGTTTGCCATAAACACAGCTGGAGAATTTAAGAAGGTTGTAAAGAAAACAAAGGGAGCTTGCACTGATTTTTGTAGGAGACTATTGATCACATACAACCGATGTCAAGTGGCTGCTGAGCAGAGAATGGATGCATTTCCAGAACACGACCTGTTCATAGAGATATTACAGAACATATATCGAGAGGATGAACAGAGAATTCAACAAACCAAGGTTCTGGATGAACAGATCTTGAAAAATGAAGTAGCTCATTCAGTGGTCAGTGTATAGTTACTGGAAAATCAACTACTTTTGAGCTCAGCCAGAATTGAAGTGATAAAAAATCAGGCTGCAAAGTTTGAAATCAATATTCATTTTCTGGAGCCTTCTGAGTTCAAGAACATTACATCAGAAGCCATAGCATGGAAAAAGTTCCTAAACGATCAAGCAAGGCCCTCCGCTTAAGTGCTTTATTAGTTTTTTTAAATGTAATATATTGTAAATTGTATAAGCATTAAATATGAGACAATTGTGGGAGATGAAGCATTGGGAAAGCCTAGGAGTCATTTGGGGGTAGCCCAAAAGTTTTTGCTTTTGTATAAGTATAGGAGAGTTAGATAGAGAAGGGGTTTTTTCCTAGTGAGACTTGTGAAAAACTTGTTGTAAGAGGAACTATTTCGTTTTGCAATAATATAATTACAATTTTGCATGTTGGAGAAAGTGCTGTGTGGAATGTTCAAATGTGGTGAAATGAACAATGTTGAAGGGGAACTATTTTGTTTTCATCTGTGTTTCATTAACTGTAAGATTGTTCTAACTTTCAGAACCTATGTTCTTGTATGAATGTTCTCTGGTTTATTTTATGATAATTTCCACTATGAGTAATGAATGTTTTAATAAACGACGAGCTTTCTTGTTGTGCATATCTCTATTCATGTTTATGTGTTTTGATTCTAAGAACAACTACCTGTGAATTATCTTAACATATGAGCAGTGATACATTACTCATTAATTGATAATCTTGCTCCTTAAGGACAACTTAGTTAGTCTTGTTTTCTGTGGTGTGTGATTTAAATGCGAGAGAGTTTAAGACGAGAGGTAAGAACCTGCACATCACATTGTGATCGCTCCTCGTATTCTTTATCAATCTGCATGTTAGATAGGCACTTGCATATCATACTTAAAGTTAACAAAATATAAAAATATACACGGTGGACCGGGTTGCAACCGGTAAAACCCTTTATTTTTGTTACTTGACCTACGGTAGCCGGACAGCAAACCGAACGGATTCCCCATAATCACGGGTTAGTTGGGAACGTCGACTCAAGAAAATACCTTGCTGTTGTCGCCTGCGATTTTCCAGGCCTCAACACACCTTTATAGATTTTAGCAGTTAAATAGCTGGATAAGGTCTTATACACCAATTTAGTGTCTAGCTTGAATGAACATTTTGATCAACATTAGTTCTCACATCAGGAAAAACCAGGTTCATGGATGCTCTATATCAGCTAACAAGCAGTTTGAACGATTTGGAGTTAGCGAGGTTGTGCACGAAATTTGGATGCAAGTCTGCCCGACGAGAGCTGTAAGCCCGCGAAATACGTTATCGATGAATCGGATCGATCAAGAAGTTCAAAAAGATGAGCAATGTTATTGCTCAATCGTACAGGCGGTGACGGTTTGGTCTGTTGTGGGTGGCGGGGGAAACCTGGAGGTGGACCGAGGCGACGCCACCCTATATGAATTGGGACAGTAGGTTCACTGTAAGACGAATAAATAGGAATATTGCTTAAATCTACATTCATCTGTGGCTCAATATACAAAGTCTCTGAAATTTCATTTGTGTCCAACAATTCCTCTGACTCGCACGATTCGTCCTCTTTTCCGAATTCAAGTTCACAGTGGAGTTGAGATTCAACTGGCGCGTTTATGATATCAAAATATTGAAGTGGATTTGAGTATTCGGGGTGAATTAGGGTATTTGAAAATGTTATGTTCTCCTGTAGCTTCGAGGCTGCTGAATCAGAGTTGCATGATAATATATTGGCTGAACTATTATAAAGCTCGTGCGATGGCTTCTCCATTTTATATTCTTTGCTAACTGTATTGTCCCATTGCCTCCTCTCCCGTGGACTTTCACTGCTTTCACTACTGTCTTCGCCGACGTGAAAGCGCATGATCGCTAGTTGGGCCGCATCCGTTATTTAATTACTATCCTTACCTTTATTTGAATATATGAAAGGGTACGTCGTTTTACAAGTCAAAGTTTTATTTGAATATACAAAATTATATATATATATATATATATATATATATATATATATATAAAGTTTTACAAGGTTGCATGTTTGTTTCGACTACTCCAACTACTTAATTTGTGGTATGGTCGGTAATTGGCAAGTTAAGTACCACACAATTATACATAATCTATAAGTATATCCCTCATTATATGGTATCTTGCATTCATCCTTTACCTATCTATTCATCTTTCACCTATCCATATATCAACCATCAATTTTTTTATTATATTTTTTTGTTATCTCACATTCTTAAAATTATTATTTTTTCTATAATTATTTATTTTGAATTTTGAACTATTATCATAAAATCAAATGATATCTAATTTTTAGGCTTTAACATGTGTATTCATAAATAAAATAATCAAATTAACATAATTTATTTCTAAAAAAATGATTTTAAAGAAATTTGATGCGTCTCAGTGATTGATAAATACGATGGATTTACGGTGGTTTATTTTTTAATTACTTTTTATTTTTGGTAAGTTAAGTGATGTTAACACATCTCTCCAAGACTCAGCTATAACTAAGGTAACATAGATTTGCATGGTTTTACCACGAGGCCTTCACTTAGTGAAACCATGTCATAGCCCCTTCATTCATGAGATATTAAAGAATACCCATAATTTCACAAGATATTGATAGTTTCCTACAAAAATCCTTTTGTTGAGCCCCCTCTCAATAAATATTTTCAATTAAAAAACCTCTATTTTTACAATATATTCCTTATTTTTACTACAAAACCATTTTTATACTCCCAATACTTATAAACTCCCAATGCTCTATTCCCATCCCCCTAGTATCTATAACCCCCCATACCCTATTCCCCACCCCCCAATACCTACAATATATTGCCTTTATCTTTCACAATTAAATACCCCCATTTATGAATGAACGTGATAAGATATTGCTCAACAAGATGAATCTCCATGGATCTAATTTCTTGAGCAGCAACACTTCAAGAAATTGCATGGTCTAGATGGTTAATAAACTATGTTGGTTTTTATTTTTTTGTTTTATGAGTCTTACATGAATTTTTTAATTTATTTTTGAGAAATGATGAGTTGACCTAAATTTTTAATTACTTTTTATTTTTGGGAATGTTACTCTGTGCAATTAGCAATAGACATGGTTTGTGAAGTACACCTTGCTTCATGGTAGTGGATAAGTATCATATTATTGTAAAATGAGAAGCAAAACTAAATTACATTCAAGTAAGAATAAAATATAAAATGATATTTTCCCAAGAATGGAGGATACTATCATAAAAACCTCTTAGTATGTTCCAAACATGTAGGGATGATGCTATCACATCAAACCACTCCACTACCTATTAAAGAGTAAGGGAGGATGCTAACACATCACATGTTATATGTTAAAGAGTAAGGGATGATGATAAGACATCAAATTACTCTTTTATTGGAAAACATTTTAGAGTTAAAGATCTATCTTAACCAATGATATATTAAGCATACCTAGGGCACAAAAATGACCAAGTAATAACTTATCAAAAAATCACTTATCACTTAGAATATTCGAGTTTAAGATGGACCTATACTAGCTTTTAAAATATCAATGAATGAAGATGTTATCACATAAAATCATGGCTAGATTAACACGAGATTTAGGGTTAAACATCCATCTTAACACTTGATTCATTAAGTATACACAAGGAAAAAATCTCTCATTGCTTGAAAGATCGAGGTTTAGGATGGATCCATGCTATTTTTTTTTATAAATATCAATAATTAATGATGTTACCACATCAAACCAAAATCACACACAAAATTAAAAATATTTCACTGTATAAATGTTCCAACATTAAGATATATCTATGCTAGTTTTTAAAATATCAGGAAGCATTGAATCAGTCACAACAACCCAATGTTAGATTGGAAAAGCTTTTAGGGTGAAATATTCATCCTAATGCTTGATTCATTATTCACACACAAGGATCAAAACTAACTCATGTAAGCGTACCTGATTCCTTAAAAGATCCATAATTAAGATTGATCTATGCTACTTTTTAAAAGATTGATCATTAATATGAATCTATACCATTTTTTATCACATAATGCTTTTTTAATTATTTTGATAATATAAATTAAAACTATTAAAAAAATTGATTTCAATTATATGTTACTCACATATGAGAGACCACCATAAATAAATTCTATTGTAAAAATAATTTATAATACATTGAGTCCAAGGGATAATCTCAACTAATTGTTGCCAATGTTGCTACGTAGTTATGTGTCAACAAGTACTCAGTTCAAGTGCTTCTGGATGAGATGTGCTAGTCTATGTTAACAAGACTAGAAGGTATGTCACTCATAAATGTGGAGAAACATCCCTTGGATTTTTCCACAACTACTACAATAAGCATATACACTTTACTACCTTATTGCATTTTCAATGCTTAAAAATAAATAAAAAATAAAATATTTACCCTTAAATTTGGTGCGAGAAAACACAAAAAAAATGAAGGACCAAAGAATCTATACTTTATATTTAACGGTGATTAAAATACACAGTATAAAGTGGTCTAATATTTCTATGAAGATATAAGACACTATGTTTATATTCTCTCGGTTTGTATCACTCTCTCTAAGATTTATATGAAGATATAAGACACTATGCCATTCAAAGAAGATAGAAGAAGCTAGAAACAATGGTGATGGGATCAAATCTATGAATGAAGAGTTGGATCAAATTGAGAAGAACCAAACTTGGGAACTTGTCCCGAGACCTAAAGGAAAGAATGTTGTAGAGACCAAATGGGTCTTCAAGAACATGGTCAAGTGATAAGAAAAAAAAAACGACTCGTATGAAAGGGATATGCTCAAGTGGAAGGTATTGATTTTGAAGAAAATTTTTCCATATAGCTAGATTTGAAGCAATCAAAATGTTCTTGGAATTTGCATGCTACAAAAAATCCAAAGTATATCAAATGGATGTCAAGTCTGCATTTATGAATGGGATCCTTGAAGAGGAAATCTATATTGAACAACTTAAAGGTTTTCTCTTATTAGGGAACATAGACTATGTTTTCAAACTGAAAAAGGTACTCTATGGCCTCAAACAAGCTCTAAGGGCATGGTTTTCAAGGCTTGACTACTACTTAAAGAAGCAAGGATATAAAAGAGGGGACAATGACAATAATCTCTACATATACTTTGAAAATAAGAATATGATCATCATTGTTGTATATGTATATGATATCATATTTGGAAGTGATTTACAAACTTTGAGTATAATTTTTTCCTTAGAAATGAAGGAGTTTGAAATGACAATGTTAGGTGAAATGACATTCTTCTTGGGATTACATGTCTCTCAATCAGACAAAGGGATTTTTTTTTCAGATCAAGTACATTAAAGAGATACTAAAGAATTCTAATATCGATTATTGCAAACCTATTAGTACCCCTATGATCATTTCTTGTAAATTGAGAAAGGATGACGAGTCTTTGGAAATGGATCATACCATGTACATATCTATGATAGGTATCCTACTGTATGTGATAGCTATAGGACCATATGTATTGCAGGATGTAGGTTTCCAGATTCCAATCATCCCCTAAAGAAACACATGTGCCAATAGCAATAAGAATTCTGAAACATCTAAAAGGTACTATGGAGTATGGTTTATGGTATCCAAAAATCCAATACTTCATTTTAAGGGAATTTACTAATGCAGACTATGTTGATGTATATGCAACTTCAGAATGTATTCTTCTATGTATCTTATGTATTGTTACCCGATGTTTATTCCGGGATGTTTCTATTATGTATTTGAGTCATGTGGTTATGCCCCGATGTTCCGATTGGGAGGATTAATAATGTAATCAAGTCATGTCAAGTCATTAGGTAAGTCCCCACAGTTTCGGGGCACTTGGGTTATTATACACTAATTAAGGTGTAGGCTTGAGTAAGTAATTGTAAGTTAAGCCTACATGGTTGAGTGCACTTCAAGTCAACAGAAGAATATAAATAGAGAATGTTAATCTCTCTATTTATCACTGGTGAATTACATCACTTGCTCTCTCAAGTGCGGCGCACCTTTGGAGAAGGAAATACTTTGGCTTGACAGAAGACAGAAGGCTGCTGTTGTGTTGGGAGGTCATCTTACTATTTTGGGATCACATCTTGTGGTGATACTATCTTAGAGGAAGTTGAGGGGTTTTCTCCATTTATGGTTTCCCCTCCTAAAATATTTATGTCTCTTGTCTCTTGTGATGTGCTTCTGTGATTGCTGTGCTTGTTATTCTCTCAGTGAAAAGATATTAACATAATGCTAGCTTAAATGTTGAAAAACTAACATGGTATCAGAGCTAACCTGAGAAGAAGACATTGTGCAGCTACAGGAACTAGGGATACCTATTTTTTGTATCTTCCTCCACAGATTTTCAACAAAATCATGCTAAGATGACTCTCCATTGAAGGGTGCATCTTTCTGTCGATGCAAAATTCAATTTCAAGCATTTTCAGTTTCGATGTGGAAATTAGGGCTTTCTACAGAAGAGGAATTTTTGAATGAGACCAGCATAGGATTTTTATCCTCATCAAAACCGAATTTTAGAGACCTGGATCAAGAAATTTGGTTGGGTAAATCTCTGGGAAAGTCAAACCCTAGTTTGTCCCCTAGCTAGAGAAACCCTAAATACTAAAACTGCTAAGTTTTGGTAAAGTCGCTATATTCCTATATTGGCGAAGTATCAGAAGCTAAAAATTTCAAGAGATGAAGATAAAATCATGATAAATCCTATGTCCAAATATCAGCCTCATATTATCTATATTCTAGGAGATATGATCTCTCGAAGTTAGGGTTCCAGCCTCTTCTAGAAATCATCCATAAACAGGACACCTAGGGAGATATGCAATATCTTGGGCTACAGAGGTCCAAATGGAATTCCTGAAGATGTTCCAAAAAGGGCACGGAATTTAATTTCTGTGGTCCGAAGGTCAGACTCAGAAGATGAACCAGTGACACGTGGAATTCTGTACAACTTCACTGTTATGAACAGTCCAGTATCGGGTCACCTTGGGAAAAGGATCATAAATCCCAAACGGTGAAACAAATTCTGATGAAACCTATGGTGTTGGATCCAGGACATGCGATTTTACCTCAGTGAGAAATTTTAGACATAGAGGATTAGTAATTTCGGATATATCATAGAAACAGTAACAGGCATTTCTGTAGAAGAAATCAGAAAATTAGGGCTTCCTGTTCCGGGAGTTTCCCTCCACTGTTTTCAGAAAAGGAGTACATTGGACAGCTCCATTTGAAGAGATATATCTGTTCATTCAATCATATCTGAAATATTCCAAGTTTTGAAAATTAGGTTTTCTGTGACAAACCCTAGATCAGCGAACTCCAGGACAAGGACGGACACCTCAAATTGGTAAGATCTAATCCTTTGCTATTTCCATTTGAGGTTCTCATTTCAAAGTGATCTATCACATCAGCTTGATGATAAGCTTGGTGAAGTTGACAACTTCCAAGCATAGAAGTATTTTATCTCTCTGGATTGGACACCTACATGAGTATAGAGGTTCCAGTTTCAGAGGGAGACGAGGCCAAAGAAGACATCATGCTCATGCTGCAGAGGATGATGAAATATCCAGAAAGAGATCCAGATATGAAAGTGAAGATTCTTCAAGCGAGGATGAATATGTTCTAATATCAGCTCTCACATGTAACATTACTCATGGAATTAATTATTGGCTTATAGACAGTGGGGCTTCCAAACATATGACAGGATTCAAGGAATCCTTTGTAAGACTCTCAGAACATGAATCACCTCACAAGGTGAAACTAGGAGATGACTACCAATATCCAATAAAAGGTAGTGGGGAATCTTCATACAAGCTAGACTCTGGTAAGTCTTTAACAATGAAATAAGTATTGTTTGTTCCAGGACTCAAGAAGAACCTTCTCTCCATTGATACAAAAGGAATGCGGGTTGCATTCATAGATGGTTAAGTCATCATGTGGCCAAAAGAAAAGACTATCGATGGTGCGGTAGTGATTGGAGAACAAGAACGAGGCTTGTACAAATTGAAGGGCCATCGAAGAAAAAGCCTTGATCCATGACATAGTAGAGCCAAATGAGATTTGGCATAGAAGGTTTGCACATGTGCATTACAGAGCACTACGTAGTGCAAGCAAAGCTGTTGAAGGTCTTTTTGAATTTCAAGCTATTTGAAGGGAAGAACAAAATCAGAATATGACCTAAAGAAACCAGTTGAAAAATGTGAAAATCTAGAATGCAGAAACCATGCATTCATAAGAGTCTCTCAAATCAAGAACAACTTGAAGCGGTAAAAGAAGTGGTGAAAAATGCAGAAGTGGTGATGGCCACCTTGAATGGCCTCCCAGGATCGTAGAATTCATTCATTCAAGGAATGTGTTCCAGAAGGAAGTGATTACTTTCGGAAGACTCTGTGAAGAAGAAGAAGCTCAAATCATAAGAAGAGAAGAGAAGATGGGAGCAACTGAAGATCAAGCTCTTTCCATCCAAAGAAGATCCCTCAAGCAATG
>LPNX010191042.1:109062-123022 GCA_001517045.1 Pseudotsuga menziesii
ACTTTGCTTCAAGGTTGAAGACGAAATACCAGTGATACTCCTGTTATGTGTTGATGCACTATTGTTCTAGGTATGGAGGTGTGGCAGAGTACAAATGGAATCTTCCTTGGACAAGGGAATTATGCAGTAGAGATCCTGAAGAGGTTCAGGATGATGGACTGCAAGGCTATGGCTGCACCTATGGCATCGAGCCTAAAGCTATTGAGTGATGCTTCTTCAGAGACGGTTGATGCTACGATGTATCGTCAGATGATTGGGTCATTGATGTACCTGACAAACACGAGACCAGACATTTGCTTTGCTGTGAACACCTTGAGCCAGTACTTGACAGATCTGAGAAGTGTTCACTTGATTGCTGCAAAGCATATTCTGAGGTACCTGAAGGGTACAATTGATTATGGGCTCAAGTATGATGCGAATCAGAAGATTAACCTAGAGGGTTATGTTGATTCAGATTGGGCAGGCAGTGCCATCGACAGGAAGAGTACTTCAGGATGTTGCTTCAGTATGGGATCAGGTGTGATCTCTTGGTTTAGCAGGAAGCAATCCTGTGTGGCACTGAGGACAGCTGAAGCAGAGTATGTCGCAGCTTGTTCAGCTAGTTGTGAGGCAGTATGGTTGCGAAAGCTACTGTCTGATATATTTAATCTCCAGTTGGATGCTACTTGTATACACTGTGACAACCAGAGTTGTGTGAAGTTGTCAGAGAATCCAGTGTTCCATGACAAGTCGAAGTACATCGAGATCAAGTATCACTATATCAGGGATATGGTGTAGAGAGGAGTAGTGAAGCTCCTGTATGTTGCGATGGAGGAACAAATAGTTGATGTATTGATGAAGCCATTGGCTAGGCTGAAGTTCGAGTACTTCAGAGAGAGACTTGGTGTTCTCCAGATCGAGGCTTCCTCCCAGAGACAGTGATGAGTCCCAAAGCCATTCTGACGAGCAGGTCAAATGTAAGGGCTGAGCCATTCTGTCATTGTGAGAGGATTCAGTTCCTTCCATGTCAGATATGAGTGCTAGAGATCCAAAGCCATTCTAACAAGAAGGTTGGATGTAAGGGCTGAGCCATTCTGTCATGGTGAGAGGATTCAGTTCCTTCCATGTCAGATATGAGTGCTGATTGCCATTCTAAGAATGGAGGCACCTGGTCAGTTACCAGGAACACTCAGTCTGGGACTGAGAGATCCATTCTAACGAGTAGGTCAGATGTAAGGGCTGAGCCATTCTGTTCATGGCTAAAGGATTAAATTCCTCCCATGGCAGATGTGAGAGCTAGCCATTCTGTCGAGTAGGACAGATGTAAGGGCTACCGCCATTCTGACGAGTAGGTCAGATGTAAGGGCAGAACCATTCTGTTCATGGCTAAAGGATTTAGTTCCTTCCATGTTAGATGTGAGTGTTGGCCATTCCGATGAGCAGGCCGGATGTAAGGGCAATTTCCATTCTCTATGAGAGTGGAGGCGCCTGGTCAGTTACCAGGTAGCTCAGTCGAGGACTGGGGGCCATTCTGATATGACTGCTGGGATGTGTTCTCGTAGGATTAGATGTGAGTGCAAGCCTTTCCATCAGTGTGGTTGGATGTGTTCCCCTGGATGGATGTAAGTGTAGAGCCTTTCTGGAGTGACTGCTGGGATGTGTTCTTGTAGGACCAGATATAAGTGCTGAAATATCTTATCACCGTGATAGGATGTGTTCCTGTCTGGATAGGAGTCTTCCATCAGTTTGGTTGGATGTGTTCCCCTGGATGGTTGTGCCTTTCTGATGAGGAGGTCAGATGTAAGTGCGAAAATCTCTTATCACTGTGATAGGATGTGTTCCTGTCTAGATAGGAGTCTCCCATCAGTGTGGTTAGATGTGTTCCACTGGATGGGATTGTGCCTTTCTGACGAGTAGGTCAGATATAAGTGCAGATCCATTTCACAGATGGTAGTAGGTGTGTCCTACCATGCTGGTGATTATAAGTGCTGAGCCATTTCACAGATGATAGTAGGTGTGTCCTATCATGCTGGTGAATGTGAGTGCTGGGCCCTTAGGACGAGCAGGTCAAATATAAGTGCTGGGCATGCCTTTCTGACGAGCAGGTCAGATATAAGTGCTGGGTGAAGACCTACATGAGGGTAGGCCTACAACCAGCATGAAAAGGGGTTGGCTCTATAGAACTTCCTATGACGAGATAGTATACACATGATGATGACTAGAGGAGATCCAGATCAAGAGATGATCCAGATCCAGTTATGATGACTCCGAGAGATCCAGATCAAGTGATGATCCAGATCCAGCAGTGGTGATCCAGATCGAGTGATGATCCAGATCCAGTCCAGTGATGTTGATCTAGATCGAGTGATGATCTAGATCCAGTGATGCCATTTGATGTTGATCCAGATCGAGTGATGATTCAGATCCAGTCCAGTGATGTTGATCCAGATCGAGTGATGATCTAGATCTAGTGATGCCATTTGTGTTGATCCAGATCGAGAGATGATCCAGATCTAGATGACTTGAAGATGAAGATGACTTGAAGATGAAGATGACTCAAATACAAAGATGATCCAGTTGATGCAGAGAAGAAGACCAGTGCTGAAAAATTGTGTCAAAAGAATACCTTCCTAGTTAAGAGGGAGTGTTGATGTATTATGTAACTTTGGAATGTATTCTTCTATGTATCTTATGTATTGTTACCCGATGTTTATTCCGGGATGTTTCTATTATGTATTTGAGTCATGTGGTTATGCCCCGATGTTCCGATCGAGAGGATTAATAATGTAATCAAGTCATGTCAAGTCATTAGGTAATTCCCCATAGTTTCAGGGCACTTGGGTTATTATACACTAATTAAGGTGTAGGCTCGAGTAAGTAATTGTAAGTTAATCCTACATGGTTGAGTGCACTTCAAGTCAACAGAAGAATATAAATAGAGAATGTTAATCTCTCTATTTATCACTGGTGAATTACATCACTTGCTCTCTCAAGTGTGGCGCACCTTTGGAGAAGGAAATACTTTGGCTTGACAGAAGACAGAAGGCTGCTATTGTGTTGGGAGGTCATCTTACTGTTTTGGGATCACATCTTGTGGTGATACTATCTTAGAGGAAGTTGAGGGGTTTTCTCCATTTATGGTTTCCCCTCCTAAAATCTTTGTGTCTCTTGTCTCTTGTGATGTGCTTATGTGATTGCTATGCTTGTTATTCTCTTAGTGAAAAGATCTTAACATAATGCTAGCTTAAATGTTGAAAAACTAACAGACTAGGAAGGAAGTAATGCTGAAATAAATAGAACTAATGGAGCAACATTCTACTTAGGAGATTGTTTGGTTTCATGGCTAAGAAAAAAAATCCTCCATTTCTCTATCTACAACAGAAGTTGAGTACATTGTTGCTGCATCATGTTGTACTCAAGTCATTTGGATGAAGTAGACATTGGAAGACTTACTTGTGAAGTATGAGCACCCAATAGTGATAAATTGTGATAATACTAGTGCCATAAACATATCCCAAAATCCCATTATGCACCCCAAGACAAAGCACATTCCAATTAAATATCATTTTGTAAGAGATCAAGTTCACAAAAGGTTGTCAAATTGGAGTATGTTGATACTAAGGATCTAATTACAGTCATTTTCACTAAACCAATGCCTAGAGAGTCATTCAAATATCTTAGGCAGAAACTGAGGGTTATCCCTCTTCATTAAATATAAACTAAAGATTGTAACTTTGTCACAAAAGGAAGAAAATGGTGACAGGGGGAGATAATTTTAAAAAGATTCAAGGAAAGTGAGAATTGAAGATAAGTTCATGGCCTTACCTAAAAAATACAAATGTATATATGTATGTGTGTGTGTGTGTGTGTGTGTGTGTGTGTGGATTATATGCTTGAAGACAAAATGAACCTGGGATAAAACTCATAATTTATAGCAAGGGAGAAATGATAGCATTATGAAATTCATTCCCAAATATTATGAAGTAACAAAAACATAGTTGAAGACTATACTAGAAGTACAGTTTTGAAGATGCCATTGCATGCATATTCATATGCTGAGTATATTGTTTACTAAAGAAACACTTTAATAGAGGTATAATATTTTATGAAAGGACACGATTGTGACTAAGGAATGATTCACATTTAAATACATGATGGTTCAATTGCAAAGACATAATAATACAATATATAAACATAGTTTGATTTTGGAAGAAGGTGTCTCTACAAAGAAGGTTAGAGTTCATCTAGCAGAACAAAGACCAGGAAAATGAATTAAATCCAGAGGCATAGTTTAAGAAAGTAAAGATAAATTTTGAAGATAAAAATAAAATATCTGGAAGGGTGGCAGGGTGGTGCTAGGGCCAGTTGCAACCTACAAAGGGTGTCGTAGCATCCTATCAATTGTAGTTGACAAAACCATGGTGTGGGTGCATCCTTCAGTTGTAGCAGAGAAATTTTGGGATTGGTGTCTCCAGGAAGTTGCAACTTTCAAAACATTGTAAATAATATTTTGCAGTCAATAGAAAGAATTGGTGGTTGTTCCCAATTGGGTTTTTCATGATAAAAAAATATTTGTACTATGCATGTTGTTGATTACATATTTTAAATCTTCCAAACATTAATAATTGAAATGGTTTAAATTGTTGAAAATTATCAATATTGATTCACCACCCCCCACTCTTAGTATTGGGAAATATTTTAACATTCTAAATCAATGAAATTTATATGAAACATAGAAAATTTCTTCGAAAAATGGAACCAAAATTTACTAGTGCAATGTTCATCGATGATGTATCCCATGTATTGAATTCTCTCCATGTTGAATGAGAATTTATCCATATTAGCATATAACTTGTGTTGTCATAAGGTCCTAGGATTTTCTAAATGTGTTGCAAATGTTCCACCCAAGTTCTGTTAAAGATGAGGATGCCATTTAGAAATGTGACCACAAAATAGCTTGTGAACATGCATAAGATACCAGCCATCATCCATTTAAATGTTTTTGGAGCATGAGTCAAACTAAAAGGCATTATTGATCACTCAAAAGCACTTCTTTATACTTGAATTTTGTCTTCCATAAATGGACCTACTCAATCAAGACTTGGTGGCATCCTAACTTCAAATCAATATTACTAAATAAATTGGCACCCTTTAAATAATCAAGAAGAACATTAATATGGGGAATTAGGTATCGATTCTTGATGGTGATTTTTTTTCGGGATTTGTGATCAATACAAAGTCTCTATGCCCCATCCTTCTTCAATATCAACACAATTGGGTTCCCACAAGGTAAGGAGCTTGGTAAAATGTGGCATTTTTTGTATGGCTCTTGAATTTGACACTTTATCTCTTAATTCTCCAAAAGAGGATTTCCATATAATGGGACTTTAGGTAAAAGAGCATCAGGTATCAAATCAATTGAATGTTTGACCTAACAGTGTAGAGGCACCCTTTTAGGTGAGGAAAATATATCTCTGTATTATTTTATAATCTTTTCCACCTTTAGGTAAGGTAAATATATATTTGTATTATTCTAAAATATTTCCCACCTACTTTTATTGTTTAGAGATACCTCATTACGATACTGTGGTAGTTGTAGTGACCTTACATCCACCTTTTGACTGAACCATGAAGAGAACAAATTTCCTAGTCTAAGATAATACCTTCCAACATTGTTTCTAGAGATAAAGGAAATTGCAATAGTTAAGACTACCTTGGGTATCCTGTAGAATTGGCCTTCTAAAATAATAATAACACTACAAGGCATGGAATCCTAAACAACATGACCTTTCCACATATAAGGTTGTATTAAAAGAATATCATAAAATTTAAGTGGGGCAACATCACACATTACCTCATATTTGAAGGGCTTGATGTCATAAGATAAGTGTCATTGTTGAATGGTGTCGATGTCTCGTCCCTATCTCAACCAATGAATGGTTTATGGTTGGGGGTGTGACGTTTTCAACAAATTTAATATCTTGAAAACCTCAACTAAAATTAGTTTATTCTAGATACCATTGTCAAACAATGAAATATAATGGATTCCCATTCACCCACAGTTGTGATGGAAGAGGAACTGCCCTTCCTTTGGATAATTTGACTCTTATTGTTGTATCTTTGTGGTTGTGATGGTCGAACTAGGTTCCACGTCAATGATCTAGTTTTCCTTTAATTTATTTGAATCAGAGTTTGAGTTAGAGCCAAAGTATAAGAATTTCATCTCAACTAGTAATGATTGTTTTGAGAGACATTCATTAGTGTTGTGCCAAAGACTTTTATGGAGCTCAGACCACTTGTTGGTGTCCTTCAACTTCCCATTAACCTTTTTCACTTGTTCCTTGGCCTAGTTTTAATAAATTTTTACATCCTTTCTTTGTCCTATGTTTTATGATTTAGGGCCACCCTTACTAGGATTCTTGTATAGTTGATTTGCAAACCAAAATATTACTTATTCTTCTACTTAAAATTTTGCTCAATCTTGACAACATTCTCATAAGCATCTCATAGTGAGGATATGCCTATGAAACATACCTATGTCTAGGTGTACCTTTACAAGCCAATGTGGTACTATGGAACTAAGTGCCATTCAGAGTCTTTTATACCTAGATTTGAGCACAAGGCAGGGAATATATTGGTGAACTCCAACACTTTCTGGTCTCTCTATTGGAATAAATTTATCCATCTCGTGTACTAGTCATCATAGTCTCTTACATGGAAGAAATCCTCCTTGATGACATCAATAAAAGTCACCCAAGTGGGTTTTGTCTTAGGCTCATCTTTGATATTCATCTCACAACAATTGTCCCAGCAATATTTGACATGGGGGATGGACATAAGGAGATTGAAGGTGATACTTTCATTGTAGTAATGTTTTTGAGTGAAGTAATAACCATCTAGCATATTTAACCATTTCTCCAAAGCATATGCATCTATTTGGCCTTTAAATAAAGGGAATCCAAAGTTAACTTGTATCTTGAATAGATTCACACCTGTGAAATGGTTGCTTGTTAAAGGTGTTTCTACCACTGTTAGCAATCATTGAAGGATCTAGGAGAGATTATCCATTATCTCATTCCTCTATCATGAAAGGGATTCTTTGAGAAATATATAAATAGGATCCCCTGCTCCATCATAGCTATTTTATTCTCCTACCATGTGAGGCAAATTAGGTTGATGAGAGTGGTTTTCCCCAAGCTCAATTAGTTTGAGACCTAAATCTTGATACCTAGATCTTTTGGAGGACATGCACAAAGAAACAACAAGAGCATATTGATTTGATACCATTGACTTGTATTATTTGGAAAATGAAATGAAAGTAGTGATATAAAATGAAAACAAACACATGAATATTTTGCAGAGAGCATAGTACAATAATTCCCAAATTCTATTAATGAATGGAATGGAATTACAATGCAATCCGCAAAGTAATACACACTAGATCAATTGGTGGTAGCTTATATTTGATGAGAGATGCATTGGATACACTCATTCACGAGATATTATTATAAAGATACAAAAAAGGGCCTTTTATCATAAGCATAAAGTAAGAGAAAAAACCCCAAACATCCAAAAACCTAATCCTAGGAGATGAAGCACCAAAAAAAGGATTTGTGTGTCCCGAGGTAGCAAGAAAACAAGTCAACTTCATGTGAGCACAACTTCCACATATAAACATTGTTTGGGGCATATAGTAGCTCATTGGAAATATCTTAGAGAAAAGAATAACTTGTATTTGGTTTAGGGCATTTTTTGATCCTCTAGGACCATGTAGGGCCTCAAAATGGCCCCAAAAATTTGATACCCAAAAAACCATAAAACTTTTCCAAGGAGATGTAGATCCATTGTGATTCAATCGAATAGGTGGGTGTCCACCGATATCCACTTGGATCAAATCCATGGTTAGACACTACCAATAGATTCCATAGTTTCATTTTTTCCACCGATAATTGGTATGGTCGGTATAATGCATAAATATCAATTTCAATTCCACGTATAGGAAGATGAAATGCAACCATAACATAATATTCTTTATTCTATTTATTATGCAACCATAAGATGAAATGCATCATATATTCAATCATTTTTATCCCCTATTTTATTTTCTAAGAGAAACATGTCCTATTGCATGGAAGTGCACTTCCATGGCGGATATGGCCATCAGCTTGTTCATGGTCATAGTTGTGAAATTGCTTGTGAGTGGAATGGGAGATATTTGCTCCAGGGGGATTTTCCAAGACACTAGATTAAATCATAGAGCCCATATCTGCTATTTTGGCTTGAATAATTTTAGAATCCAATCTAAGTAATAGAGTGTATTCTCATTTTTTCCCTTTTTCTTTCAATAGGTTCATGAGTGACATAACTTGATTACTAGTAGAGGCTACTTTACTTGCTATAACATGAGTGAATGATGAGTTATATGGAATAGTTATTTCCCCTGTGATATTATTTTCCATGCTTTTTTCACTAGGCCTTGTTCTGAGGAACCTTTCTAAGAAACTCAACAGTGTGTCCATCCATGTTTAGGTCTATGCATCGATCCCTACCCCAAGGTTTGTAGAATTCTCCATGCCAAGCACTTGGATGCCAATACATAGATGAATTTAAAAGAGTGTGATCCATATGATAGAATCATAGAGATATACTATGGGGTGACATGTATTTTAAATGAGTATTGATACTTAAATGGACATGGACAATGTAGTGATTGAGTCGATTGTTGTTGTTATGAATTTAAAGAAAAGGTAATTTAAGATTATTTACCTCTTTAACGTGAACATATCTTAATAGTTAAGAAAATTTCAAGGTCAATTCAAATAAATAGTTTACAAAGAGGGCCTTCCATCTAAAGAATACATTTTTCACCTATAGTACTTGGTTTTCATGGAAGATGGTGAAGATATTTTTACTTCTATGGAAAATGATTACAATGGGTACTATTAAATATGGATCCTACTGCCAATAAATAACAAATATTTTAGTTGAGATGATGTAAATACTAATTTTTTGTTGTATGCCCCAGGGAGAAACCTAGAATGATATATTTGTATGTTTAAACAATTGAAATAATTTGTTTGAGCAAATAATTTCAATCAATATAGTAGCAAATTAGGGTGAGAAACTCTATGCCATCATGTCAGCTTACATTTTTAAAATTCAAGTAATGTTGTGAATCATATTTGCACCTATACCGCACTCAAATCTATATCAACATATGATAAAAAAAATTAGGTCACTTTATTAACTAAGCCATTGTTAACTTCCTAACCTTCACTTAATCATGTCATTTAAATTCTTGAATTCATGTATGAAATCCTATATCAACTGTCACTATATTCATATTCATAGAATGAGGGTCCTCCCTCCATTTTTTGGCAACTTCAAGCTTTAATGGTTTTCTTCTACATTAAGAACTCATGCCACAAAAATCATTTGTTGCTTTATCACATTGAATAATTTTGTTGAGGTAGAAATATATTCGATGAGAAAATTGGTGGAATAGTAGGAAACGTGTATCGAGGTAGAAATATATCCAAGGGGAAAACTGGTGGAATATTTGGATGCGTGTAGAGTAAAATGATGCAATAGTTGAGCTTAGTTTTGTTGTCATCAAGTTTGAGCAAAGGTAAGTTCGTGCTTGCATGTGGCCACAAACAATGCTTACATGCATGCAAGTCACAATGGGAGGATGAGGCATGGATGCATTTTGATTACCATTGGAAAAGATATTAGCCTCCCCACATCAACCATAGATTGCACGTCCCAAAATGAGAATCTATAACTTTTTTAAATATATGTTAGGGATTTGTAACTTATTAAATATATGTCATGGTTTGAATATAAGTGAAATGACATGTCAAATTTTAAAATTATTTTATAACTTTGAAAAATATAAAAATAAGTTCAAACAAATCATGGAAAATTACGACCCATCACAATTCCTCTTCGAATAAAAAAAATTAATTGAAAAAACATGTTTTTCTAAAGAATATAATGCACACATAAGTGATGGTAATATTATACATTTCCTAAAAATGGTTTTAACCCCTTATACTAATTTTTTAAAACAAATTTGTTAAATAGTTCAATTTTGACCATGGATAATATAAGTATTATTAAGGATTATCAAATTGTGGGGAACTGTGTAATGCTCTTAGTTTTGACTTAGAATGTATTTAATAAAAATGATGTAAATGATGTAAATATGATAGTATGGATTCCTAGTGCAAATCTCAAGGCCAAGACCCGACTAGTGAATTGATAGGCATGTATGATGCATATATTTTTATTGGACTACATGATTGGATTATCATGTTAATTTGAAATGTAAGTAAATATTATGTTGGAAATTAATAAAATGGTCCAAGATCATTATGTAAAGAGCACTAGAGGGGAAGATGAAAGGGGTTCTATGGGAGACTAAATCCTATGTTTCCAAGTGTTAACCTTAGAACTCATCCCAAAATATTCCATCTGATTTAAATGAGCCAATTACTTTCTCTTGACTATTTAACTCAATCATTGAAAGCATGTGTGAGGTTGGTGGAAAAAGTCACTTTTCGTGATTAATAAAGCATGGGGGTGGTGATACTTATGTTAGCTACCACTATAGATCCATTTTAACTATGGCTCTACCAAGTGCCGAGAGGGATCATAACAAGTATTCCTACTTGGGAGGGAAATGACCAACTTGCTTAAGTAATTTCAAAATAGGGTAAATATTAGTAGAAGAATGAGGTTAGTAAACTTAATAATCATATACTCCAATAGTTTTCCAAAAATTGCTTTACTTGTCTTTCTTTAAAAGTGATAATGAATATTAAGAGTAGTTAATGAGTAAAATAATCCATATAAATTTTTAAAATCTAGATTTCCACAATAATTTGGAATATGAAAAATATTTTACCATCAAATGAAGATTTTAAACATTTATCTAATTGTTTTTTAGAAATGACTTGTTTTTCTCTATAACTAAAAATGAATGTTTACATGTTAGGGTTAACCTTGACTTGGGAATGAGAAAGGATGTAAGTGGTTTAAGGCACATGGTTTTAGTGGCCCGTGGTTTCTTGCTAGTTGTCTTTGCATTGAAAGAACCTTATAAACATGGTTGTAATATTCCATTGTAATGTGCCAAAGTCAGCATGAGAGATGCTCTTGGAAGCCTTGGTCCACCAATAATAAAGGATGGTTTTTCCCTACTAGGTTTTCTAAGGTAAATCTAGTGTTGTTATTGTAATAGCTATTATTTTGTAATTTATTTTCTATCACATATTTTATTCCTAACATTATGTCTCCTTAGGTTTTAAGTCAGTGAAATTTTAAATTGAAATTTGATATATAATTATATAAATTTGTTTTAGAATTTAGCTAATTTAAAATTAAATTTTATATGTTCTTGGTGTTATAATTTTTCTTTTTGCTAATCAAGTCAATTGAATTTTACTACTAATATTTTTTTTTAATTATAAGACGACAAGTTATAAGTTTTTTTTTTACTTTTATTATTATTATTTTTATTGAATCGACACGTGCCACATTAGCGTTACATACGGGACACATATATCCCATTTGAGCTATAAAAAGTGCCTCTTGGTGCAATCAACAATTGTTTTCTTCTACGGTCAAAATCCATGTCAATTGTCTTTTCTCCTTTACTTCATTTCCTTTGGAGTCAACACTCAATCTATCATTCTCTCATGCATGCTTTCTACACTACGTATATTTTTTCCTATGGTTGTTCATGACCATTACCAAACTGTGTTTAACCTAGAAATTCAAATTTAGAGATAGAGGTGAATTTTGAAAAGGGAAAATAGATGGTTGCAGGTGAGCATAAAGGTTGGGAAATATAGGAACCCTTACCCATTGAGTTCTACTACATGTGGATTCTTAAGAAGCTGTGAATTAGTTGCAAGAGGTTCTTCAATAGTAAACAATAGGTTAGAATATTACTGCACACACTGGTAAGCACTACAAGGGTTGGATTTCCTAAGGGAACTGTGGATTAGTGAAGAGAAACACCTTCCTTATGTTCGGTGGGGTAGTTTGAAGGAGTGTCATGGTTGTGATGGCTTATTGAGATCCATGCAAATCTCTAGATAAGAATTTGTCTAAGCATGGTGAGAAGAATGAGTTATGGGATGAGAGAGAGAAACCTATAGGTGTTTCCATTTCCCTGGTGTCCTCATAGCCTAGCTTGGGGGATGCCTCTCAGCAAAAAGAGTGTATGTTGTACAGAGTGCCTACGGTTTGGTGGAAAATCATGTTACAAAACCATTTGCTTAGATATTCTTTGTTAAATATAATTATTCTTTGGATATGTTGTGCAATGTTTTTTGTTTATATTCATGTGATAGTTATGCATGTAAATTGCATGATGTCTACGTGGATTGAGTTCCTTCTATTGTGTATTTTTTGTTATGTATTTGCACACATGGTTTTACTTTTATGAATTTGTAATTATGGTCATGGGAAAAATTTGAAGGCCCCGATTTAGTTCATATCCCCTCTCATGAGTCAGATTGATGGATGGGGATGTTACAAACTAACTTTGACACACACACACACATATACACGCAAAGGAAAAATATAATGGGTTTTAAAGGATGCTTCATGTCATGTCTATTAAATATGTCAATGTAAACTAGAGTGCTTTACCTAAATGGATTCAATCCTAGAACTTATTGATTCAAAACTAGTCAATTTCCCAACAACATTTTACATAAACTTGTGTTCTTCACCTAAATAGATTCAAACTAGGTTCTTATTAATATAAAACTAACCAAATACCCAAAAACATTGTGACCATATATTAAATAAAAAATTTCATTATAGGTTCTAGAAACCTAATTAAGACTATAAACAATAATAACATTTAACCTAGATTGATCTACTATGACCTGTACATATATTTGATAATAAAAAAGATAAAATTGAAGGGAAATAACTCGAATATGTTACATCATCATTAGGAATGTGAATGGTTGGAACCTTCTTCTCACCAATGCTTTGAGGGTCCACTAAGGTGAGTGCCTTTTGGCTGATCTGTGTCATTGTATTTTTGGAGAGCACTTGTTGATCTATGAATTATTTTTGGAGAACCCGTGATTTTGTGTGGAAGTTAATATGACACGATGAAAGTTGAACTGAATCAATGTGTTCCTTTCTGTTTTCCTATTTTACTATTTTCTGCAGCTCGATTATGCATGCAATGTGTATCTGCGACATGGATATGTAAATGATGCGAGGTTTCCTTCAATTTAATGATGTTAGATCTATTTGCACATCAATTTGTTTACTGCTGTTATGGGATAAAATGCAATTTATTTAATGATTATGTGGTTAATTGTCCATATCTGTTAACATTGCGGTAAGTTGATAAGTAGGTTCACACTATCCTCTCTTATTCTATGGAAACTTGGTTTCGTTAGCCCTCCCTTGAACATATTGGGTGAGACTTCATCCACTATACAAGTGTTTTCGAACGGGGTAAAACCTGTCTGAGCTGGTGCTCATGGAGATCATGATGGTTTGGGTGTCGACAAAGTGGGAAACCCTGTCGACTAGTTTTGTTGGTTAAGTGTGTGTCAACAAATGGTTATGTTTTCGAGACCCTATTACGACTAAAGGGAGGACATGGTGTGGCATCTAGAAAAATGGTAAATTCAAGATTGGTTTGACCAGAAGCTACGAGAATTTGCTGAGAAGGAAAATAAAAACCCTAGACTGACGACAGACAAGTGGCTGGAATAGTACATACACAACGGTCCACATGAGTTTTTTTTTCTGAATTCTTGATCATACTATATAAGTGGTTGGCATGATTCACATATCACAAGAAAAATTTCCAAGGAGGTGAGCTAACATCCTGGACCCCTTATTAATTCTTGCACATGATCTAGGAACTAGGAATCAAAATCATCAAAGAATAATTAACAAATACTCATGAATTGGTGTTAATCGGAACCGGAATTGG
>LPNX010191042.1:123288-228651 GCA_001517045.1 Pseudotsuga menziesii
TGGCCGGAGGCACCTTAAATGACTGGTTGAACTGATTGTAACCACCAGTTAGCAATTAGGTGCATTAATGTCACTCAGATCACCCCCAGAGTGCTCCAGTTAGCCTCTTTGACTGTAGGAGAAGGCTAAGTTAGCCTCCTTGACTATAGGTAGGCGTGGGTGTGACTGGATGATGGAAATTAATGCTCCACTGATGTTAATTAATGTCAATTATACTTAGGATAGTGGTTTAACTAGGCCAATTTGACTGAAAGAGTGTGTATGATGGTAAATGTCTCCAACACCCCCCCTTAAGCTATACTCAGGAAGAGTTAGAAAACATAGATGCATAAAATGATAGGGCCCTGGAAAATAAGGCCATAGGTCACCCTGTACAATGCTGAAACTAAAAAAAATTCTCAAAACAAACTATGTGAGGAAAAGAGGGAAAACCCAATGGGAAACCACCTCCCCCCTCAAGCTGAACACTGAAATTAGTCTGGATCACACTGATGAAATCACCCCCAACAGTGAACGAAGGTAAGTGAACTTATTTTTTGAAAATCTATGGGTGAATATGTCTGCGATCTTCTCATCAGTCGGGTAGTATTGCAGAATGATGGTCCTATCATGCACTAGCTCCCTGATGTAGTGCATGTGAATCTCTACATGCTTGGTCCTTTTCCTGGTAACTGGATCTGTGGATATCTTAATAGCACTTTGGTTGTCACAAAATAGGACAGTGGACAAAGTACTACCAATATCAAACTCTGAAAGAATGCCTTGCAACCAAACTGCTTGGATGCAAGCATTCACCGCTCCTCAATACTCGGCCTCTGCTGAAGATAGTGCTATGGAAGCCTGCTTTTTTCCTGACCAGCAAATAGGGCCACCAACAAACATGAATACATATCCATAATTTGAATTTTGATCAATAGAATCACCCACCCAATCGAAATCTATGTATCCAACCAGCTCTAGCTCGGAGTCTGCAGCATAGTGAATGCCGTAGGTCCTGGTTCCCTGAATGTACTAGAGGATCCTCTTGGCTTCCTTCCAATGAAGATCATGAGGATTCTGCATGTATCTTGATACATAATTCATGACATAACAAATATCAGGCCTATAATGTGTCAAGTACAACAAGCTACCAATCAGCTGTCGATAGATAGTGCAGTCCATGGGAGGTGTGTTTTTTCCTTCTTCAAGGCTGATCCCTGAAAGGAAAGGGAATGGTGCGGGCATACATTCAGCCATGTTAAAATTTACTAACAGGTATGAAATGTATTTGTACTGAGTGACCATAATCCCATCAGAATTTTGCTTGATTTCGAGCCCCAAAAATTGTTTTAGAAGCCCCAAATCACTCATTTCAAAGGCATTGTGGAGAGCAGTTTTGATGGCTGAAATGGAGGAAATTGTACTACCTGTGATTAGTAAGTAAAAATATAAAACAGTGATAATTATATGACCATCATGCTTCTGTAAATACACATTTTTATCTGATCTACATCTCTGAAATTTTTGCGAGAGAAGGAAGGCATCCATCTTGGAATACCACTCTCTTGGGGCCTGTTTTAACCCGTATAGTGAATTCTTTAGCTTGCAAAAAAAAGATGGATCTATGATGTAGACCTCAAGATACTTCATGTATATCTCCTAATGAATATCTCCATGCATGAATTCTGACTTAACATCCATGTGATGCACCTCCCAGTGCTTGGATGCGGAAATAGGCAAAACAAGGCGGATGGAGTCCATTTTTGCAACCGGTGCAAAGGTCTCATGGTAGTCCACTCCTTGGACTTGAGAGAAACATTTTTCTACCATAATTGCCTTATATTTTCATGTTCTTCCATCATTTTCTGAAACACCCACTTGCATTGAACCAATTTCCTTCCCGGAGGAAGAGAAACTAGCTCCCAAGTAGTGTTTTTCTGAAGAGAATTCATCTCTTCATCCATGGCAACTTTCCATCTCGGATCATTCCAAGAATGGTAGTAGGATTTTGGATCTGAAATAATCATCAAATAGAAATTTTGAGACAACAAATTATTAGAACAAGAGAGCACAATACCTGCTCTTTGGAAATCAGACCGAGTTCTCCTTGGATCATCCGGATTTCCAATGTTGTCTCCTGGGGAGGAGAGTGTCTTTTGGGCCCATGTAGGAAGATGATTTTTCACTTTAGGTTCTGATTCAATATCTGGTGATTGATGCACACTAATATCAGAAATCATAGGATCCAAATCAAGGTCATCACCCCCAATTTCATCATCCAAATATTCAGTGGAATAGGAAGGAAATTCAGCAGTTTTCTCCTTCACTAGTTCCACCTCCTGAAGAGGCTCATCGAACTTGACACTTATCTTGATGATGATCTATTTGGTATTGATATCCAGTAGCTTGAATCCTTTAGATTCATCAGGATACCCAATAAACATACATTCTATGCTCTGCAGTTGCTATGCTCTGCAGTTGCAAAGCCCTTCTTTTATCAAGTGGAATCCGGGCCCATGCAGTGGACCCAAACACCCGTAGGTTCGACGCATCTGGCTTGTGTCTAAAGTATGCTTCAAAAGGAGTCTTTCATTTAAATGATGAATGTGGCACCATATTCTGAATGTATTTTTCATCATGCATGGCTTCAGCCCACAAATTTTCAGCAAGCTTCTTTGACTCCAACATACAGGTGGTCATCTCTTTTAGAGACCGGTTCTTCCTTTCCGCTACTCCGTTCTGCTGGGGAGTGTAGGGAATTGAATGCTGGAACTGAATACAAATTTGGGAGAAAATTTACAGAAACTCATTACTGACATACTTCCCTCCATTATTATACCTCAATGTCTTGATCTTAAGCCCAGAGGCATTTTCGATCAAGGCCTTCAATTCAGAAAAATTTTCACATACCTCTGATTTCTTTTTGAGAAAGAAAACCCATGTATACCTTGAAAAATCATCAATAAAGGTAAGGAGGTACCTTGATCCATTCAAGGATGTGACAGGAATTGGACCATTGATATAAAAATGTATCAGCCCCAGTATGCTTGTAGCTCGGTTTGCCTTCCCCCGATCGAACTTGTGCTCATGGTGTTTTCCAATCACACGGCCCTTACAGACTCCCGTGGTTGCCTTGATGACCGGGAGGCCTTCAACCATGGATTTTTTCTGTAATTGCTACAAATATTTGAAATTAAGATTGCCAAACCTCTCATGCCGTAGCCTACTAAACTCATTTCCATGAGTTAGCAGAGCAGTGGGCTTTGCATCCGCAACAAAGTGAGAGAACTCATAGGATTTTGCATGATGATTTGCAAGGCCTTTTGCAATGAGTTTCTCAGATGCAATTTATGTTATCTCTACATAATTTGGGCTGAAAGATACTCTCTTAGGAATTCTTGTATGTGTCATCTAATAGACACTAAGGATATTTGCTGCTAGAGACGGTACATACAAAACTTTAGAAAAAAAACCATTTTCTAGATCTACAGTACCTTGTCCTTCAGAAATGATGGTGGAGTCATCTCCCATGTGGATGGGGATGCATTTGCTGATCTCCAAGGATGAAAAGCAATATTTTTCAGCCATCATGTGATTTGAAGCTCCACTGTCAATCAGCAGTGCTTTATACTTTGAAGTGCTTGCCATGAGGGCATGACCTTTCTCATGCTGTGGTTCCCGATCTTGGTGATCTCTCCTCCGAAAGCTCTCTGGAAGATTGATGTGATTCCTCTCAAGGAGAGAGGTTTCTTCATCAATATTTTTCTTCATGCAGGCATGTTTAGGGTGAAAACCCTTCCCACAGTAAGAACACCTGACTTTCTCTTTCCCATTGTGCCCTTTTCCTTTGTTCTTCCTTGAGTTGGAAGATTCATCATGCTGCTGATTTTCAACTCTAGGCTTGGGAGCATCAAATTTATTTTTCGGATTTTTCTGCTGCTTTCATTTACCCTTCACATCTTTGGGCCCTAAGACATGGAGGGCTTGATCACGGGAAGATTGGATGATCCCCATTTGGACAAGCTTGTCATGTTCAATAGTTAGGGACTCAATGAAGGCATTGAGTGTATGCATCTTCCATCTGGGGGTTGTGAGCTTCCCCACACGGAATGTAGAAACAAAAACTGAATAATCAGCCTCGAGTTTGGAGAGGATGGCTAGGATGAGCTGATCATCCGCCTTCTCCACTTTGCATTGCTTCAAAAGGAAAATAGTATGCTTGAACTTTGTAAAGAAATCATTCAGAGTCTCGAAATTGGAAGGTTGGAGAGACATGAGTTCATTTTTGAGTTGGTAAAATCTCAAGTCATCATGCTTTCCATATAGATATTCCAATTTGTCCCATATTTCTTTCGGTGTCTTCAGATCCGTAAGATGGAAGAGAAGGTCTTCGGAAATAGAGAGGCACAAGAAACCGAAGGCTTCATCCTTCTTGTTCAAGAATCTTTATTTTTCTATGGTGGATCTAGGCTCAACTTCAGTGTCCATGGCGACTCTATGGAGTCCTTTGGAGTGCAATTGAACCTCCATTTTATTTTTCCATGTGTGGAAATTGTATGGATTCAAGAGAGGTACCGAGGAGGCCATTTGGATATGCTGTAGCAAATGCTTCACCTGTAGAAACCTGAAAATCAAAACAGAAAGGGAAAAATAAGGTTGGACAACTTGCACATTCTAGGATTTCATCACACCCAGCATAGTCAATCAAGCAAGCTTGATCAACAAGTTCTTTACTTGGGATATTGAGTGGTAAGCCTTGGCTTCTGGTGCAGTGCTGGAATTTTGAGCTATTGCTCACTTTCCATGGAGAAATCTGTCAAAAATCTTGTTTTTGAGAGATTGTTCTTTGTCCCGCCATATGCTCTAATACCATATTAATTCTTGCACATGATCTAGGAACTAGGAATCAAAATCATCAAAGAATAATTAACAAATACTCATGAATTGGTGTTAATCGAAACCGAAATTGGTTTCTTCTCTGTATATTTAATAAACAATGAATGGTTACAATACCAATGTCAAGAAATAGCTTAGCTCCATGAAGAATTCAAATACCTAAGGAGATAATTCAAATTCAGTGAGTGAGTCTAGCTTAACTGACTCTTAGCCATTCAATCACACTCAGTTAACCACATGAACAAAACCCTAATTGACTCACCAAACCCTAACTAAAGTTGGAGTGCAATAAATGACTGAATCTCAACTGAAGGAGATCAAACACATGTCATAGCAATCCAACCATCAAGTGCTAGTGCTCCATGACTTCAATGAACCCCGATGAGGTTAATTGAAGCTGAACTGACCATCAGAAGTTGGTGGAGGCACCTTGTTGACTCCAGATCATTAAATAATAATAAATAATCATTAAATAATACATTTAATGACTAGAGGCACCTTAACTGACTGATTGAACTAATTGTAACCACCGGTTAGCAATTAGGTGCATTAATGTCACTCAGATCACCCCCGAAGTGCTCCAGTTAGCCTCCTTGACTGTAGGTAGGTGTGGGTGTGACTAGATGATGGAAATTAATGCTCCACTGATGTCAATTAATGTCAATTATACTTGGGATAGTGGTTTAACTAGGCCAATTTGACCGAAAGAGTGTGTATGATGGTAAAAGTCTCCAATACCCCTGAATTGATCTAGGAGTTGTAGGAGACTGACAATAAGGCATTGCAGGCTGTTGAAGTCTGGATGGACAGTATCTTGGAAGGCTATATTACCGAGTTCATGGCTGATGCTACTAAGTCCTACAACGAAGCAAAAAGAGATTTTTTTCAATGGACCAAGATGTAGGTTCTTATTGTCTTTGTAATTGTCGATTAAGATGTCTTTATGTGAAAAAGGCATACTGAAGATGCACCTTGAGTAGTAGAACTCTGGTGTGTGGGGGATGTGGATACCGCGAATAAAGGGGGGAGATGAATGTAATGATATAGGGTAGATGGGTGCAATTTATGATGATACTATGAGGGAATCTAAGGAAGAAAGTGGTATTACAAAAGGAGGAGCAAGGTTTTGACAAGAGAAGAGGATAGGGGAAGGTCTTTCTACGATCGAAACAAAAGACCATGAAGGAAGACCACACAGGACAAAGTTACCCTACAGTGATGATGCAGACAACCAGACCTAGGCTACGCCTGAGGTAGAGGAAATATCAACCCTCAGAAATAATGTACCCACACCTCCACACACTACAACTCAATTAGGAAGAAACAAAAGTTCAACACCGACTTGTCCAACGTGCCAACAACACTCTAATAGTGGTAGTAGATCAACAACTGTAGGAAGAAGGACCAAGATGGTGGGTGACAAGGAAAAGTTACCTTTATATCATGGGAATGGGACTAAGGATCTCGAGTAGTATTGGTTCTTGTGTGAGGCAGTATAGACTGTCAGACAAACTATAGATGATGATGTCAAGAAGGTCCAATTGGTGACAACCCTTTAGGGCCGTGCACTGGATTGGTATGTGAAATTTGTACAAGTTCCTACGTGGACTCTGACAAAGAAATTGGAAGAATTTAGGAGAGTCCTTATTGAAGAATTCATAAAACCAAAGTCTAAAGCACAGTACATTACAAAATTAAAAGAAAATAAGCAGTATCCAAATGAGACCGTTTGGGATTTTGATCAAAGATTCAAGACACTAATGGAAAGGGTCAGTTTTGAGATGAGTGACATACAACAAAAATAATGTTTTATTTCAGCATTGCTAAATCATATCAGACTACCACTGATGTAGCAGAAGATCACGACATAGATTGAGGCCTTGGAAATCACAATGAAGTTGGAAGATTCACATGTTGAAGAAAATGCAGTTAAGATGAATCAGATTCAGATGCACTTCGTGAACTTAACGCTTTAGTTGCAAGATATTAAGAAGGGAAAGGAACAACATGAGGATGTTTGGTGCACTCGATGTCATGTAGATGGACATACCAAGGATACTTGCTAAGATTTCTAAAACTACTTGTTATCAGACGCACTGAACTCGTTGAGATGCAAGAGTGTACCATGGCGCCACATTTTCCAAGTGTATGGGAATCGACATGAGGAATGTGGGTACATGCAGGAGATGGCAACGAAGTTGAAAAACTTATACTGCACATTTTTTTGATTTATTGGACACGAAGATAAGGATTTCCGCGCATATGACCTACTCCAGGAAAGAACATATGATTTGTACTATGTGAAGGGAAAGGTACAACATGTTATATTTTTATCAATTAGATAGTATTATCTTAGGATATTATCTAAGAGAATAACATGCACAACAATCAATCACAAGAGACAATAGACACAAATATTTTCCTCAGGGAAACCATAAAGGAGAAAACATCACAACTTCCTTAGAGATAGAATGAGCACCAATGGTAGCAGTCAAACCAAAAGACTGAAATATGATCTCCAACAACTGTTCTCTCTCTCACTTGAGTGAGCTCTTTCTCTATCACCTATGCACTATAGCTGGGTGAGTGTGTGTTGGAAATAGAGAGTCTCACTCTCTACTTCTACTAGTTTTTGACTTGACAATTACTTACCAAGGCCGAATTCTCTAGGAGAGTTTAATAACCTTAGTGCCCCTCAACTGTGGGACTTTCCCTCTTGATCAACAAGGAGGGTTAACCTCAAATAAATTGTGGGGACTATTTCCGTGACTTACAATGGAGGGTTAACCTCATTGACTTTACATGACTTTATTATATTAATGACTCTCCTTATAGGAACATCAAGGTACAATGAAATACAAATGATTATCCCGATAGGAAAATTGGGGTACAATATAAGATATACAAGTGAATACATTTCAAAGTTACAAATACATCAACACTCCATCTTAACTAGGAAGGTATTCTCTTAACAAAATTCATTAGCACAAGTATTCATCACTGGATCATCATCAAAACTAGATCATCACTGGATCATCATCATCATCACTGCTCCCACTATCTTAAGCAAATGGTGCTATCTATCAATTCTAATCATCATAGGAAGTTCTACAAAGCCAACCCTTTTTCATGTTGGTTGTAGGCCTAGCACCCATGTAGGGCTTCATCTTCTTCAATGCTTATATCTGACCATGGGATGCCCAGCCTACCACCATGTCGGAAAGGCCTGCCCAACACTTATATCTGACCATGGGAGGAACACATCCAACATCCATGTAAGAATTACATGCCCAGAACTCACATCTGATCATGGGAGGCCCAGACGGCCACCATGTCTGAAAGGCTCATCCAACACTTATATCTAAGCATGGGATTCCTAGCCTACCACCATGTCAGAAAGGCCCAACACTCACATCTAACCATGGGAGGCCCAGTCTACCACCATGTCAGAAAGGCCCATAACTCACATCTAACCATGGGAGGCCCAACCTGCCACCATGTCAGAAACGCTAAGGAACTCATCACTTCCCCTTGGAAGGAACCTCGATCTGCAGAACACCAAGCTTCTCCATGAAGTACTCAAACTTTACTTTGGCCATTTATAGCATAGAATCACATCATGGCTTATTACTTCTAAGGATAACTTGGGAGCTTCTCCAGGCCTAATTACATCTAAGGACAACCTACAGGACCATTTATGTCTAAGAAACCTATGAGTTTCGCCAGGATTTTATGATCAAACAACTTGTCTTGCTGGTTATGCTATAACTCCCTCTTATGAGAGATCTTGATCTGGATAAAAAATTGGAGCTTCACTACTCCTCTCTCCCAAGTAGCCGAGCAAGTGGCAACATATTTTTCCTCGGCTATACTCAACGCCATACATGACTGCTTCCTGTTAAATGAAAAGATTACACCTAATCTCATACTAAAGCATCACCTCAAAGTGCTCTTCCTATCAAGGGCACTTCCTTCCCAATACGAATCCACTTAATCCACCAGGATAATCTTCTGATTCATATCATACTTGAGCCCATAATCAACTGTACTCTTTAGGTACCTCACTACATTCTTTGCAACCATCAGGTGAACATGTCTCGAATATGTTAGGAACTAGCACAACATGTTCACAACAAAGCAAATATCTGATATCCTGTTCGTCAAGTACATCAAGGAACCAATCATCTGAGTATACATCGTAGCATCAACCAAATCTAATGAAGCATCACTCAATAGATTTAGGTACGATGCCATAGGTGTGGCCATGGCCTTGCATTCCATCATCCCGAACCTATTCAATATCTCTACTACATACTTCCCTTGTCCCAGGGAGATTCCATCCACATTCTGCCACACCACCATGCCTAGAAAGTAGTTCATAATATCCAAGTTCTTCATCTTGAACTCAGCAGCAAGTCTCTTTATTACAAATTTAATAAGTTCCTCTTTTCTTTTAGGAACAAGTCATCGACATATAACACGAGCATCATTGGTATTCCACCTTCAACCTTGAAGTAAAGGTTGGAATCCGCTTTACTCTCGGTAAGTCCTAGAGTCATCAGTAATCTATCCATTATGTCATACCATGTCAAACCTCAGGATCTTCTGTAGTCACTCCCTCTGAAGCGAAGCATTGTTGGGCCCCGGAATTATCTTTTATAATGGCTTTATTTACATCAATTTCCTGACATATTTACTGAAATCTAATACATCTATCTTTTACTATGTTTTTATCAATTATAACTTATAAATGTAAAAGAAGATTAATTCATCATTTTTTATGTATTATTGCATTTAGTGCGCATTTTGGCACTCCATTCAGCCCATTCTTTCGGTCCTAAGTTCCACACTAAGTTTTGATGACATGTTCCTTATTGGTTTCTTGGGTTTGACTTGTCTCTGTCTTTTGGTCCTCACTGATTCCATACTACTTGCATATACATAACTATAATCATGGTTCGATGTTAATACTTTGTCTCAGTAATTTGTAATGTATTAAAGTAATTGAAGAGGGAATACATTTTATGATTTCTTAAACTATGGAAAATGAAAAATGTTAAATATAAAACCATTCATTATTCAAGTGAATTAAATAGTTCCACTTGAAATGAAACTTTCATATTTTTTCAAACCCATATAAAATATGCATTATAAACTTTAATTTAAACTTGAATTATAAAATTGCTTAATAAAATATGCATTGTTTTCAAATCCATATAAAATGGAAGGCCTGTTCATTAGTATTAATTTCAAACAAAAAATTTGAAAAAGTGTAAAAGTATTTTTTTACATTAAATGGCATAAAAAAAGGGTCACTGCATATATTGTTAAATAATAATTAACTACAAATAAAATAATGTAAACATATTCCGTTCATATATTCACTTCATATTTTTAATTCTTCCTTTTGTTTTAAGAATAAAACAATGTAAAAATATTATGTTGACCATACAATGTAATACCATTTGGTTTTATAATCGATAGAACTAAAATCCTTAACCATGATATTACATTAATTTTACTAAATATTAAACCATTATATGTTTTTTAAATGAGATGATGTTGCAATTTATAATGCAATACCATTTGGTTTCATAATATGTTACATATGATATAACCATATATGCAGGCCATTGACTGTAACTAATGGATTTTTATGTTTTTATATGCCGTGAAGGGTAAACTCTCGCATGCCATGAAGAAGAGGAGTGCACCAAGAAAAAGATGGAACCTATCTTCCAACAAATAAAACTCATCCATTATTTAAACCTCGAATCCAGCTCATTATGTAGCATGTACATTTTGTTGTCCAGTTCTCTGTTTAGATCATCAAACAGACTGCGTGCTATTAATAACCAATTTCAGGAATTTAAACATTGGAATGGCCTGTAGATTGTTTGTTGTCCACATGCTTGAATAATGAGGAATCTCCCAACATAGAAAGGATCACCATCACATTGTTTCCACTCAACACCGAACTGTTTACTACCCATGCATTCTAGAAGACCTACCGTGTCACTTCCCTCACTCTCCATAATGTCACCAGTCCACATGTTCATGCTGATGAAGGAGATCATGTTCTAGAGACTTATCATCGTGTGCTCTCTTCTTCTCAAACACGCTACCATTAACCATGCTGAAGAAGGGACTAATGCCATATCAAGCAAAAGGGAGAGATCTGTCCACGCAAAAAGAGGAGTAGGTATACCATATCATGCCAACTCTCACACTGAAGAAAAATAGAATCAAGCTAAAGGAGGGAGAATGCATGTGCGTTGGCATTGGATCAGTTAAACACCTTTATGGTTGCCTATTTTAGGAGCATTCGACCACTTAAAGGGCCATCCTAATCATCCTTCTCAATGCTATATATTCCATCCTCTTCCCGAGAGCTGAGGTAGCTAGTCACCAGTGAATAAACTCTATAAAATTCTGCTCATATTTAATAAAACTCTATGTTCAGTTGTGTATGCATGTTTCAATCTTCTATGAAGTGATTCATTGATGTAGACCAGCCTCTGATTGCTGAGCAGTGCCCCTCAACAACCAGAGGTTCCATTGGTTGATAAATTGTAATTTTTCTGAGTTTTTATGCAATTTTCCATACAGCCGGCCATTCATCCCTCTGTTTAGATTGTCTTTTCAGCCTTCTGTTCGTCCCTCTATGCGGACTATTTTTCAGCCTTCTGTTTTCACCTTCATTGTAACACCCTGGTTTTGACCCCATTTGCATTAAAGGTACATGATGTATATATTGTAATTAATCATGGTGAGGAGCTAAAGGAAAAAGTCCCACCATCGATTCGGTTGTGTTATGTTTCGGCAATTGGGATCGTTGCTAATGGCATATCATGCCATCTGGCACATTATAGTTCTGGCATCATGTAAACATGCAAAATTAATCAAAAACCTACAACCAGCTACAATGGTGCAACGTTAAATGAAAAGGGCATGATTTCCTAAGGTTAAGGGGGGTGGGGGAGGATTGTCTAACCCATGGGGAAAATCCATGTGTCAACCACTTAAGATCCTATGTTAGTTGAGTTTAGTTAATGTTGGGTAGTGGTGAGTGGTATTCTTACCCCCATGCACTCTCCACCAGCTAGTTCAGTCACACACATGGGATGGAAGTGGTTTTCCTCATGCGCCGTTTGGGAGGCCAAATCACTCTGTCCACTCTCCCCACCGCTTCTATTTTACCTCCTCACGCAGGAATTTGGGCCTCTCTCCACCTTTTGGATGAATGTGGTCTATGTAAGTTTTCCCTTCACACAGGGAGTACGGTTTTACCTCACACATAGGTCAGGACTGTGTTTCCCCTATCCAGGATGAAAATCGGACCTTCACCTCCATTTGGGGATTTGCTGTGAGTTGTGTTTTCTCCCATTGCTGCAGTGGTAAAAGGGTGGCTGTTGTTCTTCCCCTGGCTTTGGGTTGCTGTGTGTGGGTAATTACCTTTTAGGGTTGCTACTGAGTTGTTTTGGCCACGCTAGGGCCAAGAACAACTCTGAATTGCCTTATTTGGCATGAGTCATGTCCACCATTTTGGGTTGTCACCCTATTTCCTTGTGTTCCTTCATAGAGTTGTGAATTGATTTTGTTTTATTGCAGGTATTCAATGGTTCACCTTCAGACTGTGTGGAATGGGATTAGAGGCTGGGTATGTTTAAGAAACCTAGGATTGGGGAGCCACATAGACAGAGTTAGATGGTTGGATTTCTTCTCCACAACCCTAGAAGAGCACTGGCAAGGGAAGTCAGGGCCTAAGGGACTGTGAAGTAGAGAAGGGACTGATTCCTGGTGTCGGGTGTGTGTGGGTGTCTTAGAGGTCAGGCTAGCTCTGGTGTAGGAATCCTTAGCTCTTCCATGAGCTCACCAGCTTAGCATTTAGCTTCTCTCATCTCCTTGATAGCCGTATAAGCCCTACTGTGTGGGCTTGGCTGATTTATGTACCTTGGCTATGTGTAAGCCTCCTTAGTCCCTTATTCCTTGGGGAATCATGCCTAGCTCAGGGGTGGCAGTGTTGCTGAGAGATTGATGAGCACGTTGGCGTATGGTTGGGTGGAACGTTGCAGCAACATAGTTGGTTGTGGGACAAGTTCTCTATGAGATAAGTATCCTTGTCCATTTTGCTTCTACATTTACATTAGTGATTAATGAATATAATGAACATGTGGTATGCTCGAATGAATGTATGTTTGCTTCCACTGTGTATGTGAATGACCAGACATCTTAGTATGTTTTATGTTTGAGCATTTTATTTCAGTTTATATGTATGTTCATGTTCATGGGGCCATTTGCTGGTATGTTTGATAGTTTGGTAGCATCCTCTTCGCTGGTCAGAGGGTCGAGGACATTACAGTATGGTATCAGAGCAAAGGTTGTAGCATGGGCCTGAATTGGCCATGAAAGGTCAGCTAGTAGAAGCAGGTTTCCTTCTTCCCAACAAAAATCAGAAGAAGTATGTGCATGACCATAGAATTTGGAAAATTTCTCTAAGTATTGGGATCATTGGATCATCAGAGGACTTAGTCTGAAGTCCTGCCGATGCATCGGATCGCCTAAGTGGAAGGTCACCTGATAGGAACCACGGAATAAAAATTTGGGAATATTTTCTAAGTGTTTGGCCATCGACACATTGGAAAACTTAGATAGATGGACCTCCGATGTAGACCCCGACAGCGGTGAAATTAGTTAGACGGATCGGCGATGATTAGTTGATCGCATCGCCAATGCCTAGATGATCAAGTTGCCGATGCGGTGAAAATTTTGGCGACCACATAGGAAGAGGTTAGATGATATTGCGCCATCGTTGCAGATGTCTAGAAAACTATGCTTCCAACGGGTAGAGCCTCTGACTGCCGATGCCGCAGAAGATAGTTGATCCAACGGCCGATGCGGCAGAATATAGAGGAGGAAAGTTCTGAATTTTTTTTTAAGGCATGAGATCATCGGCCATCGGAAAATGTTAGTGGTTGGGATCACTGATGATTAGAGGATGGGATCACCAACATGGAAGGAAGAAGAAAATTTTTGAAATTTTGTTTAAGTGCGGAAAACCATCGGCGATCGGCAAAAGATAGATGATCAGAGCGCTGATCGACGGAAATTAGTTGTTCGAGCATCCGCTATTGTGGATGATTAGTAGACTATTCCTATGATGGATAGTTGTTCTGACCACTGATTGAAAAATTATAGTTGAAGTATTCACCAACACTGCGGAAGAATTTAGTCGTCTGGTCAGCCGATGGGCATCGAAAAAGTATAGCAGATTGCGCGTCCGCCGTTGCGGCTAGTTAGAGGACTAACCTTCCAATGGTTAGAAGCCCCAACTGTTGATGCCACAGTGACCAAAGGTTTCAACCACCAATAGGATTGTGGTCGCAGAATACACAGAAGGACCATTGGCCGCCGTTGCGAAAACCAAGACGACTAGCCACCCGATCTACAGAGCACCTGACCACCGACGCAACGAAAAATTTGAGAAATTTTTTCTAAGTAACGGGATCTTTGGTGATCGAAAAAGGATATTTTTTGACATTGTCGATGATTAGTTGATGGCATAGCGGCAACGTCGAAAAATAGTTAAGGAAATAGTCGACACGGCGGTGGGCTTCTGAAGTCATTTTTGCCAAAATTTTCCTAAATGCTGAATGCATCAGAGAAACTTAGTTTATGAGATCGCCAAAACGACAACAAATATTAGTGGATTGATTGGTGAAAATTAGAATATGCAAGCATCGAAACATCGGTGGAAAGGACAGGAATTTAGTTGGTGAAGCCGCCGATAGCGGCGGCGGAAAGAAGATTAAAGAGGAAATTTAAAAAACAAATTCTAAGTATTTCGACCATCGGCGATTGGTGAATATTAGTCGAAGGGATCGGCGATATTTATATGATGGAACTACCGAAACGCTGGCTCATTTAGTCAAACGGACCCTTGATAAAGGCCATCAGTGTTAGTGGAAGATAAAGGATGAAAGCGCCGACATGGAGGAGAAGGAAGAAGAAAAGTTTGAAAAATTTGAAGTACGAAAATGTCAATGAAATTTTGTTGTTTGAAGAGCCGACGTGGCTACAGGAAAGGGAAGAAAAATTATGAAATTTCTCTAAGTGCAGAAAGCGTCGAAAAAGTTTAGTGGATGAAACCGCTGATGAGCATCAAAAAAATCTAGCTAATTGTGCATCCGTAGTTGTGCCAGTCTAAGGCACTCTCCAACCGATGGTTAGTGGATCTGACAGCCGATGAGTGTTTGCAAAACCCGCAGTGGGATTGCCACCCATAGTTGTGGATGTCTATGGGACTAGTCGTCTGATGCCACAGTTTCTAGTTGCTCCGACCACAACTAGGGTTAGGGCCGCGAAAAACCTTAGTTGTTGGATTTCCACCGTTGCGGATGACTATGGAAATAACCATCAGACAAGCAAGTAGTTAGTGGCTCCGACTACTGATGCCATGGTAGGTAACGTTCTGATCGCCGACACATATTAGTTTGGCATCACCAATGTGGATTGGAAGCCTAAACAACTACATACCCAAAACATTGAAAGGTTAGTGAAGAAAGGACCCGATGAATAGTCCTTGGCATTGCCGATACAGATCAGGAGCTTAGACCACTACAAGTCCGACATGATCGAAGGAAATATGTGAACAAAACACTTATGGTCAGCAGAGGAAATTAGACATTTTGATCGCCAAAACGTCAGGAAGATAGTGGGGAAGAGACTCGATAGGGAGAAAGAAAAATTGGGGTTTCAAGTGGATTTTTCAAGTAGCTTTCAACTGTTTTCAGTGAATTTTTAGCAATTCCAGCTAGTGTTCCAGTGGGTTTTGCAGTGAATTTCTCATTGGGTTTCTCAGTAGTTTAGGAATAAAAAGGAAGAAGAAATCTAGGTGGCTAAAGCTGGAAATTCAGACCAAAATGTAGTTGTGGGTTTTTCCTAAATTTGAAGAAAATCATCATTTTAGGAGTGGTGTGGTTTTCACACCTGAGGTCAAATGAAGCATGTGGATAGGCGTTGGAAAGCTTATCTAGCAGGGAACAAGGGGGAATCCGTAGAGTTCAAATGTGATGCTGCAAATTACTAGTGACTGTTAGTATGGACAAACCAGCTATTGTGTGGAAGAGGAGTTACATACAAAGATGAGGGATTTGAAAAGGGAAAATTTCTTAAACCCTATCTTGCTAATTATAATTACATTTATAAGTTTCATACATGAAATGTATGAATATATGCCTTGCATGCATAGGATATTACATGTTGGTAAGAGTAGTGAGAATTATACATGTATAATGAACCACTAATGGTAATTATTGCATTGGTGTTGGCATTAGTGGGAAAACCAACGACAACCTGGACATGGCTGAATATGTTGCTGATGCTGATGAATGTGACTAGAAACCCTACAAAGAAAGGGATAAGGAAACAAGCCCAGAATCAAAAGTTGGTGAGAAAATTTTGCAATCTCCTGCAAATGACCAACCAAATTGGTAATGTCAAGGGTGTAAGTAGGACCCATGAAGGTAAGAGTTTAATTATGAAAATTGCATGGAGTGGTAAAAGCAAGAGGTCTCATACCATGTGGGTATTTGAACTTTGTACTGCATTCATAGAGAAATGTATCATGCCTATATTATGTTGTTATGAGCTTAGTAGCCCAAGGAAAGTAAGCACTGATGATCTTGATTATAGTCATGCATCCTATATGAATTAGTCATGGTTGGGCCATGCATGGTATGTTTGAATGCACAGTATTCCTGAATCAATGCAAGGTAGCATTGAATGGGTATACATTGAAAGATTTTATAAATCTTATAGTTATGCATTGAATGGATGCATATGAAAAGGATGAGTAAATGTTGTAAATATGCATACATGAGTACAGGTCCAAATGTTGTGATGCAATGCATGAATGCATAAAGATAGTGCATGTGTCATTATGAATAACTAATGGCTGAAATGATGAATTGATGACAATTATGGAACCATTTCAAGAGCTGATGTGAATGCAGGATAGTAAGTGCATGGAGAGGGTAGTCATGATCAATTGCCTATCGAAAATGCTCTATGGAAGCTCAAGGTGGTACAAATGATACACTTGTGAAGTAAGAAGTATCTAAACCCTTAAATTGCATAAATGAGGAGACTATACCTTGTAAATTAAAGTATGATAATGATTCACGAAGTGAATGAGTTTTGGTAATATTGATATGCTAACAGCTGGAAGTGTTTGAATTTTATAAATTTTGAAAATGCTTCAGTGATTGTTCCAGCAATGAAAAAGTTATATGCATCTAGACTTACTTAGTGTTTGTCTGATTGAGGTGAATTTAGGGTTTAGGTAGATTGTTTGGGGCATGGAAATGTGGGTAATACCATGACAAAGGCCAAAATCTACCCTGTGAAAGAGACAAACCTCATGAGAAGAGTCTCGTGGCTATAAAAATAGTTGTATGCAGAATGAGTTGTCAATTTGGGCTTTTAAATTCCAGAATTGAGAATTTGCTGACAACTACTAATCACTGTTGGCTTGCATAGAATTGTGTCAGGAGGACATGTTGTAAGCAGATGTTCATGTTATGCCAGTAAGCATAAAAGTATAATGGGAATAGTGGTGTTGCTTACAAGGGACCAACAAATGAGGATCATCTCATTGCCAAGCAAATCAATTTCTGTAGTAAACAGAGTTGCAAATTCTCATTGAATTTAATTACTAATGTCATTGCTTGGTTATGGAACATTCAAATTGGGATTGTATTATTAGATAATGATTGACTGTTTGGCTATTTGATGAATGTACCAGGGGTACACACTATAGGAAGATCATGTGTGATGGCCTGTAGGAGCCAAACTTCATGGGAAGGTTTTCACTTATCTTGGAAATGGGTTTCGAGTGAAACTCCATTGGACATTTTGGAAATATCTCATCTGCACTACATGTTTGGTAAGCAACATGAGTGAGATGGTATGGATTATGTCAGTAAGACATGTGTGCATATGAAATGTAAAAAAGGAGTTGGGATGGAAAACCAGGGGACTTTCAACTCAGAGAAGGGAGCCCCCATTCCTCCTTAACAAAGGAATACTGCCTCGGCAAATGGATAAGTGTTCTCTGACCCTAGCTAAGAATATGCATGTCAATTGTTAAATTCAATATGTAGAACATGTTTTGATTTTATTTCCATTATGACCAATTTCTTGAGTATGAATAGGGCCTACATGGCACACATCGGAAAGGGGTGCACACTTTCCCGATGTCGGGTCATGGAAGGGTTTTCAATATTGATTACAGTCTAGGAAGTGGACGCACTCCTGGTGTCTCAATACTTGATAGTGAATGATGTGAAATGTGGTTACAATTTTAGAACAATAACGTTGATGAGTTTCTTATATTACTTGTGTTGTTAGGATAAACAGATGTAGTTTGGTATTGTACACTAAATGGACAAAGGCTTGAGCTCATCCTACCTCCTACTAAAAAGCACAGAGAAGGAGACATTTCCAAGGGACTGAAGAGAAGAGAAGGGGGTGGTTTCTTGTGTTGTATGGGGTGGTGGAATTAGGGCTCACTGCTAGAAATGAAACATGGAAATGGTAATGATAAATTTTCCTTCCCATTCGGCATAAAGATGTATTGGAAGGAGATGTTGGGCTATTATATTCCTGGGGATCCATAGTAGGTCCTGGACCTGGAAATGGTCCTTTATCGTTGATATAAGTGCATGTGTTATTGTTGATGGCTTGATAAACCCAACTGCATTGGCTTGGCTGATTGGTTGTTGATATAAGTGCATGTGTTATTGTTGATGGCCTGATGAACCCAATTGTGTTGGCTTGGTTGATTGGTTGTTGTTATAAGTGCATGTGTTATTGTTGATGACCTGATAAACCCAAATGTGTTGGCTTGGTTGATTGGTTGTTGACATAAGTGCATTGTTGATATAAGTGTATTGTTGATATAAGTGCAGGTGAATTCTTGACGGTCTAATAAGCCCAACTGAAGGTTGGCTTGACTGTGTAATTATTTGATGTTGTGGAAATTGTGGAAATGGTACAATGTTGTCTTGACTACCTGTATTTTGATAATCCCAACTATTAGCTGGCTTGGCTGAGTAGCCTTATAAACCCAGCAGTGTATTTGCTTGATTGGTAGCAGCCTGATAAACCCAATTGTAGATTGGCTTGGATGGACGGTCTGATAAACCTAACTAAAGGTTGGATTGACTATGCCTAATATATATATATGAATTATTTTGAAATTTCTTGCTTATGAATATACATGTGTATATGATTTGGTTATGATTTTTTAAGCTCTTGTTTAAGAGATAAAAAATGATGAGAATAAACTAAACATGTGAATTTATTCAATGTTTGAATATAGGTATCGTTGGAAGTGAGGACTATGAAAGCATCCTAGGGGTGCATGTGGACATGTGACTGTCCTAAAGAGCTTAGAATGAGTAGTAATGAAAAAGGTGCTAGTGAAAATGTGAAGTTCCTAGCAGTCGAGACAAACCATGTGGGGAGGCTCCATGGTTGAGAGGTCTGAAATAGACCGAAGACACTAAGTTTCATGACCAAGAGGGATTGGTCCAGCATTCATGGTGAAGTGAAAGAGGCCGAGAGCATGAAAACCACAATGGTGGTGTGGGTTACAAGATGGCACAAGGCAAAGAGGGGAAAACTCTTGTTGCTCTCTCTTTCCTTTTGATTATACTTATGCATTGTGAAAACAAAATATTGTTGAATGCATGTATGACTAAAAATAGAATGTGTGTATTTGCTTAAAGTAAATTGTGAATGATGGAATAGTTAAATCCATGCCCAAGAAAAGACATGAATGAGCTCATGTGCCTGTTGGGAAGGCATGAAGAATATGAAAGTCTCCTTGATGAGACTTTGACTGTCATGCCAATTGGTCAATTAATTGACTAATTTTAATGCCTATATTATGCTTGGTCTAATAGAATTTCAATTTTGCATTTCACAGGTGAGAAAAGTGAAATCCAGTAGTGCACGTTGATCATGGCAGCCGACCAAAAGTTGTTGGACTTGGTTCAAAGTCTTCTTCAAACAATTATCAAGACCCAAGAAAATCTTGGAGAGATGCTCAAGATACAGAAAAGTCCCTAGACTTGGGGATGAGCCGAAAGCTGAGAACCCATAAGAGAAGCTCATGGAAGCCGAGGGGCTTGGTCCTGAAATTTCAAGTAAATAATTAAACATGGCACAGATCTGCAAAATTTTGATGTGCAAATGGTATATGTATTCCTATGTATTGGAACACCGAGGACGGTGTTATTCCAAGGGGGAGGGGATTGTAACACCCCTATTTTGATCTCGTTTGCATTAAAGGTACATGATGTATATATTGTAATTAATCATGTTAAGGAGCTAAAGGAAAAATCCCCACCATCAATTTGGTTGTGTTATGTTTCAGCAATTGGGATCATTGACGATGGTATATCGTGCCATCCGGCACATTATAGTTTTGGCATCATGTAAACATGCAAAATTAATAAAAAACCTGCATCCAACTATGATGGTGCAATGTTAAATGAAAAGGGCATGATTTCCTAATGTTAAGGGGGGGATTTTCTAACCCATGGGGAAAAGCCATGTGTCAACCACTTAAGCTCCTATGTTAGTTGAGGGCAGTTAATGCTAGGTAGTGGTGGGTGGTAGGCTTGCCCCCATGCACTCTCCACTAGCTGGTTCAGTCACACACACGGGATAGAAGTAGTTTTCCTCATGCGCCATTTGGGATGCCGAATCGTTCTATCCACTCTCCCCACCGCTTCTGTTTTCCCTCCTCACATAGGCAGTCGGGCCTCTCTCCACCTTTTGGCTGAATGTGGTCTGTGTAAGTTTTCCCTTCATGCAGGGAGTGCAATTTTACCTCACACGTAGGTCAGGACTGTGTTTCCCATGTCTAGGCTGAGAATCAGACCTTCACCTCCGTTTGGGGATTTGCTATGAGTTGCGCTTTCTCCTATTTTTGTAGTGGTAAAAGGGTGGCTATTGTTCTTTCCCTAGCTTTGGGTTTCTGTGTGTGGGTAATTACCTTTTGGGGTTGCTGCTGAGTTTTTTTGGCCACGCTAGGACCAAGAACAACTCTGAATCTCCTTGTTTGGCTTGAGCCGCATCCACCATTTTGGGTTGTAACCCCGTTGCCTTATGTTCCTTCATAGAGCTGTGAATTGATTTTGTTTTACTGTGGGTATGCAGTGGTTGGTATTCCAACTATGTGGAATGGGATTAAAGGCTGGGTATGTTTGATAAACCTGGGATTGGGGAGCCACACAGACAAAGTTAGATGGCTGGATTTCTTCTCCACAACCCCAGAAGAGCACTAGCAAGGGAAGTCAGGGCCTGAGGGACTATGAAGTAGAGAAGGGACTGATTCCTGGTGTCACGTTTGTGTGGGCGTCTTAGAGGTCAGGCTAGCTTTGGTGTATGAGTCCTTAGCTCTTCCATGAGCTCACCAACTTAGCATTTATCTTCTCCCAGCTCCTTGATAGCCTGATAATCCCTACTGTGTGGGCTTGGCTGATTTATGTACCTTGGCTATGTGTAAGCCTGTTTAGTCCTTTATTCCTTGGGGAATCATGTCTAACTCGGGGGTGGAAGTGTTGTTGAGATATTGATGAGCACGCTGGCCTATGGTTGGGTGGAACATTATAGCGACGTAGCTGGTTGCAGGACATGTTCTCAATGAGATAAGTATCCTTGTCCATTTTGCTTCTACATTTACATTACTAATTAATGAATATGATGAACATGTGGTATGCTTGAATGAATGTATGTTTGCTTCTGCTGTGTATGTGAATGACCAGACATCTTAGTAGGTTTTACGTTTGAGCATTTTATTTCAGTTTATATGTATTTTCATGTTCATGGGGCCATTTACCCATATGTTTGATAGTTTGGTAGCGTCCTTTTCGATGGTCAGAGGGTCGGGGACATTACATTCATCCAGTCTGTCTTCCAGCCTTTACTTCAAATTTAGATATAATTTTATATAATTTTCATTCATTACCAGATTTTCTAATATTACGTTTTGTGTAGAAACAATTATCTAGGGTATAGGTTAATTTCCCATCATTTTACTATGTTTTGTAGTTAGTAGGGATTCGAATCCATCTTCAACGTTTCATATTTAGTTTTATATTAATGCATAAGATTAATTGTTTCAGTTTTAATTATGATGGAATTCAGAATATAAAGGAGTATACATGTTTTCTTCTTTTATATGTTAATTTTGTATCATATTAATAAATAATTTGAATTGCTTTATAATTATTTTTTAATGTGGGTTAAAGTGTTTCTTTATAACTAAATTTATTTTATACAAGTGAAAATTTATATAACTGTATTATGTTTTTGTATTTAATATGTGTATTGTATTTCTTTTGTATTTTGAATTTCTTCCATCTATATTTTGTTATTAAATTCCTTAATGTGTTGTTGAATGAGTGACACCATGAATAGAGGGTTATTTCATGATAAATTTTCTTTAGGTTATTTTAATTAATCAAGTTTATTTCCATTATTTCATTTAGTTTCATTTTAGTTTAGTTCATGAAATTATTTTATTTTAGTTTAGTTTAGTTTTATTTTTAGTGTCAATTCTATTTATTTGCATTAGTCTAATTTATTTTATTTTGAGCTTAGTTTAGTCGCCTTTATTTTTATCTTTAACTTTAATTTACTTTTATGGTCGTATAAATTAATAAATTTTGCACAATAGATTTTGAGCATTAGGAATAAAGGTTGGTTTAGATTGTTTTCATTTTTTTCCCTTCATATTAAATGCATTAGTTTTCAGTATTTCTAAGTTTCATCTTGAAAGTTCTCATAGCTTAGTTTGATATAAGTTTACTTTTTAAATTCATAGATTAGTTGCTGATCGGGTTAGATTTGTTAAATTAGTTTGCTTACATTTAGTTTATGATTCATTCCAAAGTATTTGTTTACACTTGGTCCTTAGATTAGTGTTTTATTTTTCTTTATATGATTGCACAAGTTCAACAACTGGAGTAGGATAGTTGGTTAGTTTGCTCTTTTGAAAATATAGAGTAGCTTCACTCATAGAATAGATAGATTAGTTCATCTTTTCACCTATAGCATAATTTCCTATTTTATAGTAATTAATTTTATATTTGCTTTCGTAATTAATTTCAGTATTTGCTTTCATAGTTAATTGTATGGTTAATTCTCATCCATGCATAAGCATATAGTTCATGCATTCATGAAATAGTTTAGTTGATTTGTGGTCTGTTCTGAATAGTTAAATTTATTTTGATTACATTAGATTGGTTTCGGACCAAGTGATCGCTTTCCTAGATTAATTGTTGCAATTTCATTTCATAGAATAGATTAGCATAGGATTAGACTTATTAATTTGTTTCCTGCATTTAGAGAACAGATTAATATGGCATTAGATTAGATTTGAATTTACAGTTACTTTTCAAGTTCCTAGTTAATTTTTTGTTTTTATAGATAGATTAAATTCTTGCTTTTAACTCATGATAGTCTTGCATTTAGATTAAAATCATATAGTTGCATGTTAACACATTTGCATATTTAGTTAGATTAGGTTAGTTCAAGCCTTCAAATCCTACACATATTGTGTTTGCATCTCACAAGTTCCCTTCTCGGGTTGACAATTAAGTGTTGAATTTAATAGTGCATATTTTGCCCAACATTTTGGCGCCGTTGTTGGGGAGGTGCTAAAGGGATTGGAGTCTAGGTAGACAGGGGTAGGTAGGTTTCCTTTACATTACACAACAAGGGGGAGGTGAAACGATAAGATGCAAAGAAGACTTCACTATGGAATTTCCATAGTGTGACAGCTTGACGCATCCACTTTAGTGGGTTGCCCCAAAGCTTTGTTGTTCATTTTTTCACACAAGTTTTTTTACTTTTTGCAAGATAATTTCATGTAGGTGTTTTAGTGTGTTGTGTTTTATTAGTAAATAGTTTCTCAAAAACTCATAATTTTTTTTTTGGTACTGTAAGAACCCTAGGGACTAATCCTTGTGTGAAGCAGGACCTACCAACCAAGAACATGGACTCAAAGGTCCTCATTAGTATGAGAGAACTCTCTTAAATCCTAGCAGCAGATGGGAATGATTCTCACCAGGTAAAACCCATCTTGACAGCAATTGAGGGATTACCAACCTCTCTCGACATAATAGACAAACCCAAATCCTAAGAGCTACAAAAAGATGTTCTCTGCGAGACCGCAAAAGAAGCTGACACATTGGGGATTACATTCAAAGGAGAGAAATAAAAAATTAAAGAGTTATTTACATGTAAGCTAACAGATCCATCATATGATCAAACAACTACTCAACTAGAAGAAGAGGATCTATATGACATAGCGAAGGAAGGTGAGTACCAAGACTACATCGAAAGATGGTTTCAGGAGATAAGTTGACCGCAATATCATTCCTTCATTCGACACCTATTAATGCACATAAAAGTAAATTGGTTTAACTTCCACATTCAGGTAATCAACGCAACAATATTTTCATATGTGGATAAAGGTACAATTCTCATTTTTCTTCGCACTTGGTTTCATTGGAAAAGCTCATATACTTGAATAATTACGTTTTCTTTCTTCTTAGGGTAGGGAAATATGTATATAAATAAAATGTTGCATTCTTAGTTTAGGGGATAATGCAACTTTGTTTTCTGCTTCAAATAAAAGAACTAAGAAGAAGATCATGTTAATGACTAAACCAAAACAGTCTTATATCATTATTCTTTTTCATACATGCATATTTCTTACTATACCAATTAATTAAGACCAACTTTAAAAATCATTAGGATTTGTCATAAATTAAGGTCTATCTAAAACCTAAAGGTCACTTGTACATCCTAGCTTCATTATCAGGGCATGTTATTTAAGCATATTTACTACATGGTAGCATAAGGGTGAATGCAATCCCTAGTTTGTGAGGAACCCTACTATAATTCTATATGAAAAAGATGAATTTTGGGACTAGAGATACCTTTCATTCATTATTTTATGGCTTCATCCACTTTACGCTAAATCTATAAATTGTGTGTATCTTTGATTTAGTAGATTCCTATGGTAGCATTTATTTTGGTTCCATGATAATAAAAAAGAGAAGACTAGCTGTCCTCTAATCCATATACCATCTCACCCTGTAGCATGGTTTTTAGAGGTGCTCCCCCACCACTCCTTTATAGGAAAAATCATTTGCCAAATATCTATAGGGACTGGAAACATTTTTTACTATCATGGAACCAAAATAAAGGTTGCCAGAGGAATCTACTAAATCAAAGAGAAGACTAGCTGTCCTCTAATCCATATACCATCTCACCCTGTAGCATGGTTTTTAGAGGTGCTCCCCCACCACTCCTTTATAGGAAAAATCATTTGCAAAATATCTATAGGGATTGGAAACATTGGTACAAGAGCCTCTGATAGAAAATGGGCTTAAGAGGTTAACTTGTCGAGGTACTGAACAGGCTCATTGGTAGCTGGTACCAGCCTGTGGTATGACCAAGTAAACCTGATGGGGTACTGAATAGGCCTGATTGAAAGAGGGGAATATTCCTGGGAGGACATCTTGTTAAAAAGAGAGAAAAAAAATCTAAAAAAGAAAGACAAAATATGAAAATGCCTTTGTAATAATAAAGGTTGTTGTGAGTCTAATAGAAGAAGGTATGCATGGTTGATCTAAAGAAAATGAACTCCATCAATCTGCCATTTGAGAATGTTTGTAAGTTTCACTTAAGACCCTGTTGCCTAAATTCATACCATACCTAAGATATCACTATCCTAAAGGTGGGACCCATAAAATTAGGAGTCTAATGAAATTGAAATGCAAAATTTGTCCATAATTACTTGAATAATGATAAACCTTTGAGAAGTTGCAGGGATGACTAGTTTCTTATAGGCTTTACTGACTATCTACACTCTCATGTTTTCCATTTTAACCCGGTCTTAATTCATTCATGGCACGAGGACGTGCCATACCTTCGGTCTAGGGGAGGGAGTCTCGATTTATATGGTCTTCATAAGCATGAATTATTACTAGTAGCAAAATTGTATGTATTAAGAAATATTAAATAATACGAAGTTGTTTTGACTATCTCATAACATAACTTTTTTTTCTAAGTTCTAGTTTTCATGTAGTAATAAATATGGCTTCGTTTTGTTGAACGATTGCCTATAAACTATTAATGATCAAGCAGAGTTTTTGAATAAACGAAAGGCCACTTCTAATTCTTTCATGACACGAGGACGTGCCATATCTTTGGTCTGGGGTATGTTGGGCCTCGAAATTGTCTTTTATAATGGCTTTATTTACATCAATTTCCTGACCTATTTATTGAAATCTAATACATCTATCTTTTACTATGTTATCATTAATTATAACTTATAAATGTAAAAGAAGCTTAATTCATCATTTTTGATGTATTTTTGCATTTAGTGCACATTTTGGCACTCCATTCAGCCCATTCTTTAAGTCCTAAGTTCTGCACTGAGTTTTGATGTCATGTTCCTTATTGGTTTCTTGGGTTTGACTTGTCTCTGTCTTCTGGTCCTCAATGATTCCATGCTACTTGCATATACATAACTAGAATCATGGTTCGATGTTAAGACTTTGTCTCAGTAATTTGTAATGTCATAAAGTAATTGAAGAGGGAATACATTTTATGATTTCTTAAACTATGTAAAATGAAAAATGTTAACTATAAACCATTCATTATTCAAGTGAATTAAATAGCTCCATTTGAAATGAAACTTTAATATAGTTTCAAACCCATATAAAATATACATTATAAACTTTAATTTAAGCTTGCATTATAAAATTGCTTAATAAAATATGCATTCTTTTCAAATCCATATAAAATGGAAGGCATGTTCATTAGTATTAATTCCAAACAAAAAATATTAAAAAGTGTAAAAGTATTTTTTTACATTAAATGGCATAAAAAAATGGTCACTGCATATATTGTTAAATAATAATTAACTACAAATAAAATAATGTAAACATATTTCGTTCATATATTCACTTCATATTTTTAACTCTTCCTTTTGTTTTAAGAATAAAACAATGTAAAAATATTCCGTTGACCATATAATGTAATACCATTTGGTTTTATAATTGATATAACTAAAATACTTAACCATGATATTACATTAATTTTAATTAATATTAAACCATTATATGTTTTTTAAATGAGATGACGTTCCAATTTATAATGCAATACAATTTGGTTTTATAATATGTTACATATGATATAACCATATATGCAGGCTGTTGACTGTAACTAATGGATTTTTATGTTCTTGCAGGCCGTGAAGGGTAAACTCTTGCATGCCATGAAGAAGAGGAGCTCACCAAGAAAAAGATGGAACCTATTCCAGGAAATAAAACTCAGCCATTATTTAAACCTAGCATCCAGCTCATTATGCAGTGTGTCCAATTCTCTGTTCAGCTCATCAAATAAACTGCGCGCTGTTAATAACCAATTTCAGGCATTTAAACATTGGAATGGTTTGCAGATTGTTTGTTGTCCACGTGGTTGAATAATGAGCAAGCTCCCAACATAGAAAGGATCGCCATCATGCTATTTCCACTCAACGTCGAACTGTTTACTAGCCATGCATTCTAGAAGACCTACCGTGTCATTTCCCTCTCTCCCCACAATGTCACCAGTCTGCACGTTCACGCTGATGAAGGAGATATCGTTCTAGAGAATTATCATCATGTGTTATCTTCTTCTTAAACATGCCACCATCAACCACACTGAAGAAGGGACTGATGCCACATCACGCGAAAGGGGGAGATCTATCCACACAAAAAGAGGAGTAGGTATACCATATCGTGCCAATGCTCACGCTGAAGAAAAATAGAATCGTACCGAAGGAGGGAGAATTCCTGTGCGTTGGCATTGGATTAGTTAATTTCTTTTATGGTTGTCTATTTTAGGAGCGATCGACCACTGAAAGCGTCGACCTACTCACCTTTCTCAATGCTATATATTCCAGCCTCTTCTTGAGAGCTGAGGTAGCTAGTCGTCAGCGAATAAACTCTGTAAAATTATGCTCAGATTTAATAAAACTCTATGTTCAGTTGTGTATGCATGTTTTAGTCTTCTGCAAATTAATTCATTGACATAGACTAGCTTATGATTGCTGAGAAGGGCCCCTCAACAACCAGAGGTTCCATTTGTACATATTCAACATTTATCTTTCATTTTTGCCAGATAAGTATTTTTTTTATGGACATATATTTAGTCTTCCTGTAGATGATTTTTCTTGTTGATAAACTGTAATTTTCCTGATTTTTTATGCAATTTTCTATACAGTCAGCCATTTGTCCCTCTACTTAGATTGTCTTTTCATCCTTTTGTTCGTCCCTCTATGCGGACTGTTTTTCAGCCTTCTGTTCGCACCTTCATCTAGTCTGTCTTCCAGCCTTTACTTTGAATTTAGATAGAATTTTATAGAATTTTCATTCATTTCCAAAATTTCTAATATTACATTTTGTGTAGAAATAATTAGCTAGGGTATAGGTTAATTTCTCATCATTTTATTGTGTTTTGTAGTTAGTAGGGATTCGAATCCATCTTTAGAATTTCATATTTAGTTTTATATTAATGCATAAGATTAATTGTTTCAGTTTTAATTATGATGAAATTCAAAATATAAATGAGTATACATGTTTTCTTCTTTTATATGTTAATTTTGTATTGTATTAATAAAATAATTTGAATTGCTTTATAATTATTTTTTAATGTGGTTAAAAGTGTTTCTTTATAATTAAATTTATTTTATACAAGTGAGAATTTATATAACTGTATTATATTTTTGTATTTAATATGTGTATTGTATTTCTTTTGTATTTTGAATTTCTTCCATCTATATTTTGTTATTAAATTTCTTAATGTGTTGTTGAATGAGTGACACCTTGAATACAGGGTTATTTCATGATAAATTTGCTTTAGGTTATTTTAATCAATCAAGTTTATTTCCATTATTTCGTTTAGTTTCATTTTAGTTTAGTTTAGTTTTATTTTTAGTGTGAATTCTATTTATTTGCATTAGTCTAAGTTATTTTATTTTGAGCTTAGCTTAGTCTCCTTTATTTTTATCTTTAACTTTAATTTAGTTTTATGCTTGTATAAATTAATAAATTTTGCACGATATATTTTGAGCATTAGGAATAAAGGTTGGTTTAGATTGTTTTCATTTTTTTTCCTTCATATTAGATGCATTAGTTTTTAGTATTTCTAAGTTTCATCTTGAAAGTTATCATATCTTAGTTTGATATAAGTTTACTTTTTAAATTCATAGATTAGTTGTTGATCAGGTTAGATTTGTTAAATTAGTTTTCTTACATTTGGTTTATGATTCATTGCAAAGTATTTGTTTACACTTGGTCCTTAGATTAGTGTTTTAATTTGCTTTATATGATTGCACAAGTTCAATAACCAGAGTAGGATAGTTGGTTAGTTTGCTCTTTTGAAAATATAGAGTAGCTTTGCTCATAGAATAGATAGATTAGTTCATTTTTTCACTTATAGCATAATTTCTTGTTTTATAGTAATTAATTTCATATTTGCTTTCGTAATTAATTTCAATATTTGCTTTCATAGTTAATCATATGGTTAATTCTCATCCCTGCATAAGCATATAGTTCATGCATTCATGAAATAGTTTAGTTGATTTGTTTCCTGGTCTGAATAGTTAAATTTACTTTCATTACATTAGATTGGTTTCGGACCAAGTGACCGATTTCCTAGATTAATTGTTGCAATTTCATTTGATTGAATATATTAGCATAGCATTAGACTTATTAATCTATTTCCTGCCTTTATAGAATAGATTAATATAATGTTAGATTAGATTTGAATTTACAGTTACTTTTCAAGTTCTTAGTTAATTTTCTGTTTTTATAGATAGATTAAATTCTTGCATTTAACTCATGATAATCATGCATGTAGATTAAAATCATATAGTTGCATGTTAATGCATATGCATATTTAGTCATCTTAAGTTAGTTCAAGCCTTCAAATTCTGCACATATTGTGTTTTCATTTCACAAGCTCCCTTCCTAGGTTGACAATTAAGTGTTGAATTTAATAGTGCATATTTTTCCCAAAAAGCATCATTCTCCCTCTGCCTTTCGTACTCTATGTATTGAAACATTATGTATTGGAGTGACAAGTAGATTCCTTAGCTACTAATATTCTATGTATCCATCTAGGGTCACTGGATACCAAGATCCTCTATCCTGAACTGTTTCAAAAGTTCTTCTCGCACCCATCTGTGAGCTTGTCATCCTCTATAGAATTTCATATTCAACCTTGTAGCAAAGGTTAATATCTTCATCACTCTAGGTGATATTCAAACTCCTCATGTATGTGTTATCCCATGGGTGCCTTCTGAGCTCGTACAAGGCCTTCTTTAATTTTCACACATGAGTCTACTTGTCGGTAGCATCAAATGTATCTTCGTGGTCTATGCCTTCTTTCTATGAGCATCCTTGTGCTACAAATATTGCCTTGTATCCCACTATTTTTCCATCTACCACATGATGGATCTACCGCCTTCCATTCAGGTCTTGATACTGCATCCTAGACATCATTATTCTTGAACTAGTACTCTACTTCCCTTTCTTCTTGGTTAATTCTTCATATTTGGAAGGATCTGCATCAATGATGTCACTCAACAGTGTCACATAACTGCATTGTGTTTGAGGCCTCTTTCTTTCTTTATCCACTTCTATGTGGAACATGAGCGCAATGAAAGGATTAGATGCTTAACCACTACCTCTAGGTGCACCCATGGAAATTGAGTTTGAATACCCTAATGGGAATTAAATCTTTGTCACTAGTGAAAAAATAATTATTCCTCACTAGTGGATCCAACCCCTTTGGAAACATTATATTAACTTTTTTTTATATAAATGAGTAAAAATTTTATAATAAAAAAACTAAAAAAACAACAAAAATTACAGACCATTCACCCTACAGAAGAGGTGAACCAAATATCCATGCTTACTATCAAGAATTATCAATCCCTGAATATTATAGTCAGAATTTTCTCAGCTACAAAAAATATTCTTACATAATATATGTGAATATATTCTCTTAATAAAAAAACACAACTTTAATACATAACAAAACTAAAAAAACAAATTCCATACTGAAAATATCATGAACTATTTTCAATCGACTTGCTAGGAAGAGTCTAGGCTGTTGTATTGTTTGGAAGACTGGCAGATATAGACTTCTTCCTGATCCCTATGTGATGTGGGAGGATGGTCCTCTCACGGTCTTGGTAGTGGATTTTTTGAATCATATTCAATATTTTTTCCATGTGTTCCATCATTGTTTTAATCTGACCACTCTACACTCTAACATGGACATCCTTAACCTCATGTACATAAGGGAAATGTTATAAGAAATTTTACATGTGCTATCCACTAGACGAACCTAATGAGATTCATAAATATTAACATGGCCTTGACATCATTGATCGCAGTCTGAATTAAACACAATTCTTCCTTCAAGGACAACATCTTGATTGCTATGAAATCCCACCTTCGAAGAACAGATAGACTAATGTATATTACCCTACGGATTCTAACAAAATTAAAGAACATATTTAGAGGAATCATTGCGCCAAAAGGTCCCTTCAAATATAGCAGTAGAACCACACATAAAAATGTACTAGAATAGATTACCTACTTTGTAGTTTCCAAAGATGTCATTATTCATGACCTAAGTATAAGACCAAGTACTAACACAACCCTTGGGATACACATTCACATCCATAGGCCTCCATAAATACCAAGAACCAAAACTGAAAGGAACACAAGGTCAAAACAAATTTGAGAACATAGCATCGATGGAATGTCCTAGAACTCATGAATTTTACCATCCTCCTAGGGGGGAGTAATAATGGCCATAGTGATCAGTTTGTGAACCAAGCGAGAGGAGTATGGAGAAAAGATCTCACATGATGGGAGTAAATTCTAATCACTTAATTAAACTAATTAAATGAAATAATTTAAATTACATATACATTATAGTAAATATAACTAAGAATTGTAGTGATTGTTTTGGACAATTTTTTTGATAAAGTTTAGAAATGTTTGGGTGTACAATGTAAATGGTAATTCATATGGAAGGAGGAAAATTTGCATTTGGATCAAAGGAAAAGAGGGAAGGGCACGTGCATGAAGGTGGTTCAACTTTTTAGTGCCATTATAAAAGTATAAAAGTAAAGCATGAAAACAAAATCCATAACACATATGCATTATGAATGGTTTGGTTCAGGAAAACCTTTCGTAAAACCGAAGCTAGACTATATAGCAAGTGCAATATATCGCACTTGCATTTTGATGTGTTACAAATTGCAAGTGAAATATATTGCACTTATGTTTTGATGATTTACAAATCACACCTACAATATGTAAAACTTAAAAAACACACACACACAAAGGACCACATCCTCTATTTGCTCATTTTGCATTGCAAGCTGCACAGAACGAAAACTTGAAATATCAAGAGGGAGATTTGGAGAGGAGATCGATTTGGAGGGAAGGATATTGATTTAGAGTGCATGTGAATTAGAGGGAATATGATTTGGATGTAATGGAAGGTAAGAATTGCATTTTTGTTTTCGATTAGGATTAGGAAAGAATTGTTTTGTTTCTTTTTCTTTGGATTATGCAAGAATTGTTTTGATTTTTTCTTTTAATTTAATAATTTTTTAATTAAAACAAAGAATGAAATATTAATTCATTTTAAAATTGGTTGTTTTTATATTAACAGACAACACAAATATTGAAGGAAATTCCAAAACCAAACCACCAATAACCCAAACCCAAACTCAAATCCAAATCTAAACACTAAACCAATGGAGGAGGAACACGATAGGAACTCCAAAATTTTTACTCGTTTGGGTGCCTTGGGACACCTTAGTTCACTTTTTAGATGGATGGACCACATAATACGGTCATTGGGACAGGCCCTAAATAAAATTACAATTACAAATTCCAATTCCCAGGGAGCATTGTACAACATTAGCTCCTACAGGGATTCCCAGAGGCAATAATATTCCACTAGGCTGAGCTACAAAGACATAAAGAAATTAAAGATACCAAAAGACCAACTTTTTCACTATTCTGGGACTCTAGCACTAGATTGATTCCTCCCACTAGTTGACCACACATTTTTATATACTAGTGTATAGAATGGAATATTAAATCCATCTGGATGGATCGTTGGTACATGGTTTTCAATGAAGACCCTCATGGGAATAGAGACATCCCATTCTATTTCCTTGGGAAATTGTATGCTGAATTTATATTGGGTAAACATGTAAATTACCTTGATATTTTAGAGTTCCAGGGGGTAGGACATGGGATTCCCCAAGATAGGAAAGGGGTGAGGATTGACCCAAACCACATGCGATGACCTCCACGTACACCAACCCCCCCTCATTTATATCCTCCTATAGGTCCTTTGATTGATGACATGCATGAGGAATTATTCGATTTGGTAGATACATTACTTCGACATGGGACTACGGTCGAGGGAAATGTAGGACAAGGGGTTGGCACATCTGGGGCTGACACAGTGGATCTAGTTAGGTATCCCAACCGTACCATATCTAGAGACCAAAGTGGACATGTAGAGGGTTTGGAGCATCACGTCATGCCACATCCTTGCTTGACTTGTCGAAACATATGCTATGGGAATTCTTCAGAGTTTCGCGGTGATGGGTTACTCCAATATGTAAGTCAAACTCTTTCTTCACATAGTTTATTATTTTGTATATCACAGTGTTCAATCATTTCATAAATTATTTATATTTTAAGTATCTTATAATTTACGTGAAAACATTTACAGCCGGTGTCCAATGAGACCCCAGAATCCCATAGTCCATCGGTTGACACACATGATATGGATGCATTGGTAAATGTTGCATATCATTTTGGTGTTTCACCATTACTTGTAAGAACATTAATTTTTGATTTATCATCACAATTTGCATATTTATAGTAGGGATTGACACATTTATTACATCTTAATATTGATACAATATATTTTATGCAGGGTGGGCATGCTGAGTATGTAGCATGTGAGACAGGTGCATCCCAGATAGAGAAAGATTCACAAGTATAGGTATGATTTTAATTATGCTTTTAATGATTCAACGTGTACTTTTTTAATTATTTGAAATTGTCTAATTGTATCTATATGTTTTTTACGTAGGAACATATGTTAGATAGAGCTTCCCACTGAGCGACCTTGCTCGCTAATGCATATGCCAATTCTTTCTTCCCGATGTCAGTTGTTTCACCCACTGATTACACACCTCTTCATGTCCCCCAGGTATATGTATATATCTCTTATCTTGTATCTATGTTTCCCCAATTGTCCCTCCATGTAGTATAGTTTTTTTTGTACATGCAACTATCTTTTTGCTGCACCCATTGATTTTTTGACATTGACATATATATTATTTTCTGCAGCTTGATAGTGAGCGAGTGGTTCTTGAAGAGAACCCCATCGAGGTAATTTCTCACCCACCTCTCCCCTGCCCCACCAGGTACATGTATTTCTCACTTTTTTTGAAAAAGTCATCGTCCCTCCATGTAGTATAGTTTTCTTTGTACATGCAAGTATATTTTTGGTGCACCCATTGATTTGCTAACATTTACATATACATTATTTTATGCATCTTTATAGTGATCAAGTGGTTCTTGAATAGCACCCAATCGCATTTGTTTCTCACCCACCTCTCCCCCCAGGTACATGTATGTCTCACTTTCTTTGAAAAAGTCATTGTCCCTCCATGTAGTATAATTTTTTTTTTACATGCAAGTATCTTATTGGTGCACCCATTGATTTGCTGACATTGACATATATATTTTTTATGCATCTTTATAGTGAGAAAGTGGTGCTTGAAGAGCACCCAATTGGGGTCGTTTCTCACCCACCTCTCCCCCCCAAGGTACATGTATGTCTCGCTTTCTTTGAAAAAGTCATTGTCCCTCAATGTAGTATAGTTTTTTTTGTACATTCAAGTATCTTATTGGTGCACCCATTGATTTGATGACATTTACATATAGATTATTTTATGTAGCTTTATAGTGAGAAAGTGGTGCTTGAAGAGCACCCAATCGGGGCCATTGCTAATGAGGCACCAATGGTACATGCAGTTACACCTCGACCCACCATCACTTACACACAAACAATAAGTAAAACTGTTATATTGGTTTGGAATTTGAACAAATGTACATAGAATTTTTATAGGTTGGTAAAATAACTTACAAATTTTGGTTTGTGTGTAGTCTCCAGAAATGAGATATGTTTCTCTTGTTTAGTGTTTGGGAACACCATCGAGTAGCTGAAAAATAAAAATAGACTTCTCAGAAGCCACTGACAGTGGTAGTGAAAGGGGGGATAAATACATGGATAATTTTAGGGGCTATATATAGTCCATAGGTTGTATTAAGGGGGTTACAAAAATTTAGGGGGCTATTTTGTTATATGGAAAGGGGTTTTTCAACTAAAATATGTTCGCCCAATATTTATTAGAAAAAAAATAAATCCAAAATGAATAGCCTCCTGTATATTAATGAGGAAAATGAAAAAAAACTATTTTTATCCCTAGAAAAATATCCCTCCAATTTATCTTTCACCCTCAGTTTCTAGAGAAATTATAGTGAAACCATTTATTTGCCCCCAATTTTTGAGTAATGGAGGCTCCCAAGGGTTATTTATCCCTCCATTTTCCTTGTAATTCTGGCTTATGCTTGCATTCATCTTTATTTTTAGTCAATTTCATGTGATCCCTTCTTTGACCCCTCCATTTCCATTCACAGAGAGAAAATTAGGGGCTATCTTGTTTTATATAAAGGCTATAGTGACTCATGGTTCACCCACATCATATTGTACTTGTAGGGCGAAAGTCTAGTTGATGTGATTCCCTTTTTCATTATTAGTTTTCTTGACATTTTAATCTACATATAGCATCTTGATTGTCGAAACCTTAGGTCTTGAAGGGTCATTCCACACATGCAATTTATCAAATAACACAAACTCACATCATGGTTTTTATCCAATAATTAACGTGGTATTCTTTTTATCATGATTTTTAAGCCTTTTATCCATAGTTACAATAGATTATTATATTGTAAATTTACCTTCAATCATGCTTTTTAATATGGATGTTTTTTTAGGACTGTTGAATTCTAGGACACTCTTGATTCTTAGGGCTCATTCGGTGTTATCAGGGTTTTATTCCATGCTAGGAGTATCGACACCATTAAAGTGTTATAGAACTCGAAATATATGATTTATTTTATGCCTTGACATAATTAAAATATAGACTGACATTTATATTTTCTTAGTGGATGCTACTCTTGATGGAGAGACGCCATTTGGTTTTTACATATTCAAATTGAATTTGCCTTAGTTGTTTAAAATGTGCTTTTATTAGGATCTTTCTCTACAATTATTATTGGATCTACGGTGCCAATTAGAGTGTATATTTTCATATTTTATGTCTATTAGTGTTTATGTTTGGTATGTTTGTAATATAAATGAATGGACATTGATTATAATGGAGAGGATACAATGGAATAGCCATTATTTTGGTTGTATTCTTGTAGAGTTCTCCAAAGTGTTATGGTAGATTCTTTTATTTGCATTGAGAAGTTCGTGACAGGTATATTTTTTTATTTGTATTGTGAAGTTTGTCAATTTTATTTGTGACCTAAATTTGTTGGGTTCGGTACTTGTTTGACGATATTTTGTTTTTTTTGGGTGATTTTTTTTATGTGTAATTGCTATCATCATCCCTAAATGGATCTAGTTATGTATGCTAAATATATGATTTTATTGGAACACAATAATTCATTTCCATCGTGATTGTATATAATATGTACATGGCATGTTTGAACTAAGATGTATACATTATGTTATTTGATATCTAGTATTTGCATTCAATAATGATGCGAAAACAATTTTACCACATTTTGCATGCTTTCAAAAATTTCAAGGACATGGATACAAACACCTCCTCAGTTTATCTGAGAAAAGGTATCCTTTAATAGAGTAGTTCTAATTATGTATGTGATGATTCATTAATGTTATTTATATTCTTGTTAGTGTATGTTATTATTCCTAATAACCATTGCAAGTTTCTAACTAACTCTAAAAATTCTAATTAAAATGACATAATTCATATTTTGGCTATCAACAAAAAAAGGAAAAAGTGGCATTAATATCTATAAAAATATAAGAAGGTTACTTTTTTCTTAGAGGGTAGCTTAAAAATGGGAGATTTGGAAAATAATCTAATTAGGAATTCATACACTATATTATGGTTGTGGGTCTTGATAAAAATCCACATTGTAATAATGGTTCGTGGGTGCCATAATCACTCCATCTTGTAAAGTGTTCAATTCTACAATTTTGTTGGTATGTAAAGATTTGTGTCCCCACATGTCCATTGGAAATTAAGGGATGAGATAAAAAGTGGAGTCCCCACTTACCCTGAATCTAGTTAGTGTAATTGTATTTCATCAACACCTCCAGTTGTGAGTGGGCCAATATTGTTTGTGAAATGTATAATTAAATATTCCCTCTCCTCATTCACTCATTTTTTCATTTGAGGTTTAGGAATAGAGGGAGTTGACCTATGGGATATGATCTTCTATTGCACAACCTTAGTAATCTATAAAATCAAAAGCCGAGTCTTCCTAGAAAAAGATTCACCAGGACGTTATAAGGTTTTATAATTTGATGAAAGATTCATCTAGTTTTTACAATATTTTATAATTTAATGAAATATTCACCAAGATTTTACAATATTTTATAATTTAAAGAAATATTCGCAAGATTTTAAAAGATTCTATAATAGAATGAAATATTAGCCAAAAATTTATACATACATATTATATTATTGATAAAATAGCTTTCAATGTTTCCTATATATTAGGGATATTCGCCCATTTATTATACATATAAATTTTAGGGGTGTTCTTAAAATTATCCATGGATAAATAGAATTCATGGATAGGGGAGATACATACATGTATCGTTTTGTTTATATACACACAGATGTACAATATGATCCACTATTTTGTATTATGTCCATGGCATGCCATTTTTGAAAACATTATATGTACATATAATATAAAGAAATGTTCAAATTTATATATATGATTGACTTGATATGAGAACATGATATTTATTATATGCCTTTTAGATATGTTTAACTATGTCTTTCATTAAGTATGTGTTTAATTGAAATGATACTTAATGTGTGGTTCACCTATGTGATATTATGATATTATATACCTTATCATGACATATCCTACTAACTATTTGAATATATCCAATAATCCAAAGAAGAATGTATGACTCATCTAACTAATATCAAGTAACCATTAAGTAATACACCTCTAATATGTATATATGTCACATACCATCCAAGGGCTAATCATACACCATGTACCCCAAGTCTCATGCAACACTCCTAAACATGGTGCAAGGGATTTTGTAGTAACTTAGAAAGCTAATACTCACTCTTATAAGGAAAGTGTTTTCACCAATACAAGTAAGATACCATTGGAAATCCACTAGACCTACCATCTAGTTAGATCACAAAATATCAAACAAGAATTTTGACCACCTATGAATATGAAGGAACATAACTCTACATCATCAACAACTTTCCAAAATCCATCTTCCCTCAAGTCAACACCATGGGACAAAATCACTAGAAACCACATCATAATTTGTTCAGGACATCCTACAAAGATAATCACATCTCCATACAAGACTAAGGAAAATGAATTGTATCTATAAAAATCACAAAGATAGATAACTTCAAAAATTCATCCTTAATGAAATACCAAGATCATGGTTCAATAAAAAACCCATGTAGGGATATCATGAAATTTTTAACATAATAACATCTCTCACACACCTTAAAACCTTTGACCATCGACACACTAACCTGAGCTAGTTCAAGTCTCTCTTTCTAAGAGAATTTTTGCAAAAGAGTATCATGAAGGTAAATTCGCTCTACCTAAGAAATTCCATGGAATGTACAAGTGCCACTTGATCAACAAGAAAACTGTAAATACCACCCTCTCTCAACAAACTACAATCGTTGATGGTGGACTATTTTCCTTCAAATGGAACTTTATACTATACATATATCGTATAAGGAATTCTCTCAAAACATTCTTATTCAAACAAGAAACAAATAGAACATCACTCACCTGTGATAAGTAGCATCATAACCAATATCAAAACTCATACCTCCCTCTTGCTCTTAAAAAATGTTTAATAATGACCTATCATATGTCACACGTCTTAAAGCTCAAATGTCCACATACCATCCAAGTCTAGACACAATATTAAAATATAATCAAGACACAATAGCCATATCCATGTTAAAAAAACAACAATATGAAGAAGAAAAAACAATTTTTAGGTTCCAAGAGCTTCTCCCAAGAAACTTAGGGTATCACACACAACAATATGTGTGTCACTCAGAAAAACCCTAGTATATGAAATCAATGCACAAGGTATTCACCGAGAAATGAAAACGTGATGGTGATTCCCCTCTAGATGTACTCACATGCCAGGAGACCAATGGAGTCGACGACTCATTGATCTGACCTCCGATTGTCGATTTATGTCTAGTTGAAAGTCACCTCAAAAGGTGGTTCAGGGACACTTAGTGACTTTTGGTCCTGGAGCGAAAAACCAAATGAAACAACATAATTGCATGCCGTTGGATCTTGTAGGTGTGTATGGGAAATGTCGATATGGGAACACTACCAATAGTCCCATGGTGGATTTTTTTGCAGATTTGACCCACCAATGCAAGAGTTGCATTCAAGGAAATGTAGTGAAACCCTAGTATATGAAATCAATGCATAATGTAGTCATTGGGAAATGAAAATAGGATGGAGAGGCCCCCCTAGATGTATTTCCATGCCAAGAGAACAACATATTTGATGGTTCGTTGATCTGACCTCTAGTTGTCGATTTATGTCCAGTTGAAAGTCACCTAAAAATGTGGTTCAGGGACACTTGGTGACTTTGGGTCCTAGAGAGAAAATCCAAATGGATCAGCATAATTGCATGTTGTTGGATCTTGCAGGTGTGTATGGGAAAGGCCAATATGGGAACATTACTAGTAGTCCCACGTTGGAGTTTTTAGTAGAGTTAACCCACAAATGCAAGAGTTGCATTTAAGGAAACTGAGCAAAACCCTAGTATATGAAATCAATGCACAATGTAGTCAATGGGAAATGAAAATAGGATGGAGATCCCCCCTAGATGTACTCACATTCTAGGATACCAACATAGTCGATGATTCATCGATCCGACCTACAGTTGTCGATTTATGTCCAGTTGAAATTCGCCTCAAAATGTGGTTCAGGGACACTCTGTAACTTTTGGTCATGGAGCGAAAAAACCAAACGGAGGAGCATAATTGCATGTTGTTGGATCCTGTAGGTGTGTATGGGAAAGGATGATATGAGAACACTAGCAATAGTCCCACAGTGGATTTTTTTGCAGAGTTGACCAACCAATGCAAGAGTTACATTCAAGGAAACTAAGAAAAACCCTAGTATATGAAATCAATGCACAATGTAGTCATCGAGAAATGAAAACAGGATGGAGAGCCCCCCTATATGTACTGGCATGCCAGGAGACCAATGGAGTCAATATTTTGTTGATCCAACCTCTGGTTGTCGATTTATGTGTAGTTGAAAGCCACCATTAATTCTTAGCGCCTCCAATGTGCCATAGATCATGTTTGTATCCTAGGCACATGGAAGGATAAACATTAGTACTCTCATCAGAAAATAAAAAGAACCCAATGAAATTGTGCAAACATTATTTATAAATAACTCACCTGGTGGTGTAAGATCATGTTTATATTGTCCAGTATAATGTGAATAGTAGGATGTTTGTGAATGGTATTCGTCAATCATATGTTAGTATTGAAATTGCATAGGTTAATGGTATTGAAATTGTTCTTCAACACACACTTTAAAGTTTAAATAACGTACCTGACAATCTAGACACACTAGAAAATCTAGTAAAACCTGACAATGCACTCACCTAAGTAGGCCATCTGGACCATATCTACTGGTGATGGTGTCCACCAATCTCTCATGCTCTAAATGAGGTAGCAAGTATTGTACATGTGACCTATTTTTCTTCAAAAGTGTGCACATATTGATGTTTATACCAACTACCAGGTTGGTGAAGTGGCATACAATAGCTCCTGGTCCATAATCCCGATACACATACCCACCCTTTCTTTTCTGTTGTGCTACTAGTGTCAAGTAATCCCCTTTTATAACCATAGATCTAGTTGGGAATTCAATATTTTCATCATTTGTAATAGGTTCCAGAAGGGTTTGTTTCCCCTCTAAGCAATGAGCCAACCAATAGTCAAAACCCCATTCATTATTTTTTGGGGTAACCACTGCATATATCTGATTTGTGAAAGGAAATAGGTCGAGTTAACAACACATTTATTAAAAAAAGGTCTTGCATGTAACATAAATAAAATTTCTTTATATGTAAAGTCTTGTAGTGATTTAGGTAATACAAATTTAGTTTTTTGTACTTGCTTGTATGAGATCCAATATGTGATCATAGTTTGTAGAAATATATGTCTGATCATCTTCCACTTGGTCTATTTCAATATCTCCCTTCAAATTGGTGGCAAGTGTCATTCTATCCCATGTAATCGTATTCGTATACTCACAATCATAACACTCATTGATGCTATAGGAACCACAAAATAAATCCTTTAATCTTGTCCATATTTGTAGGGCCAAGTTGTTTGAGCTTCTAATTGAAGGAAACTATCGAGTTCCATGCAATGTGTTCACCCGATGTGTGTTGGATCGGTCCACATTTGTCACCTCCTAGAATATTCTCTGCATTAGGTTTTTCCTTGTTGCTTGTTCTCCCATCACAGATGCACAACATTTCACTATGGATGCAGCATATTGAAGGTGAGCATCTGCAAACTTCATCTCTTCCCTTATAAGGGAAATTTTTATACATGCATCAACGTCATCGTGCTCTAATTTTCCATGACCAGTTTCAAAGTAGTTCCATTTATGTGGCACCTTGTATTTTATGTGCAACAAACACAACCATTGAAATACACGTGCATTCTTGAACTGACTAGCACAACCATATGACCAAATCAAATGATGAAAAAATGGTATATCCATAGTTATCACATAAGCATAAAACAATTTAAAGCAATTTTACACATAATGGATGTCATGGGTCTGGTTGTCACTTATGTAGAAGTGACTTTCTTTCAATATCACACGTTTCTCTTCATTTCTATACGACCCATGTCGATAAGTAATATGGACCATTATGCTCACCTTCTTCAAGTGATAGTAATGAATTTGTATTTCATTTTGTGGTTGTAGGGTGTAATTTTATGCAAAGTCAACCACTGATAGTATTGTTCTGAGAGGGAAGGTGTCTCAACATATTTTGAATTGCTCATCTTGCCACTGTACCATATCGACATGTTGAATGTACCATTGGATCTTTCCACGTAAATTTGAAATAAATTCACATACTTGCACCTGGTGGGAAACAAAATAAACAATGCTATAAAACAAAAAAATATTTACATTAATATTTATTTATGTTAATAAACAATGTTATAAAACAACATAAACAATATAGTCATTTAAATGAGTATTATTTGTGTACATTGTCACCTATGAAGTCACCAGTTTAATCTTCTTGCTTTCTTTCCCATCATGTAGCCGATATGTCTCATACTGATAGTTCTACTTCTCAAACATTGTAGTCCCGAATGGTTGGTCTTCACTCTCATGGATGCAATCAGACCATAATGATAGGTCACCACATTTGTTTCAAGACCCCTCTACACATTGTTTAAAGTAATATTCCTTCCCATATTTCTTTGGACACATTATGGTATGGATGAAATATCTAGATGGCATTGGTGGTACTGTACTTGAGCTCCCTGCACATGGTTAGGATGCGAAAAATGAAGTGTATGTGCAAATGCATGATAATATATATAAAACTCTATATGGTACCTACAACAACAAGTGTACCAAGGCTTGCATTTTTCAAAAGATCTTTGCTCGAGCCTTAGCTCTACGTGGGAAATTTTAAACATGTCAAATGTTGGAGTAGGGTCCCACAGCTACAGAAGAAGCTGCTAGTTTTGGCGGAAAGAAGATAAGATGGAGCTACGACGCCGTAGCACGGTTCTAGCTGCAGAGCAGAGCCGGAAACCATGACTTTTTGAGATATGAAAGTCAAAGAAAGGAAACGGTACCTGAGCGGCCGAGAAGGGAGAGCTCACCCACTGCATTGAAGGTAGTGGCAGAAGACAGGAGGGCTCAGTGACCCTCATAAAGAAGAAGGAGCAACGAGGACCAAGCATTGAAGACGAAGGACAGAAAGGCGAAGCGGCGCATAGTACCCATGGTCAGTTCCGGGAAGCATGGAAGACTGCAGAGAGCTGTGGTGTGACGGGAAGCGGCTACCTCAAGGATAGAGAGGACTGACTGTCACTAATTAGGGTTTAGGTTACTGTTGGGACAGGCCCACAGTGTTGTAAAAGCAAGACCTTCGGGCTGCTTATAAAAGGATGTAATTTTGTATTGTAAAGGGTTGGTTAGATAGTTAGACAGTCGTGAAAATAGGCAATAAGCATAAGTAGACTGTTGTAAAATCCGAGCTCTGGTTCTGGACTTAGCAGTAGCAATCTTACTGAAACCAGGAGTTGGCTTATAGAGTATGCATGTAACAATCCGCAGGGATTGACTGAGAGGGAAGAGTATGTTGTAAGAGCGACAACCTAAGGAAGAGAAGAAAGATCTAAGAGAGAAGATCTTGAGCTGCATATGAGGTGCAACAGAACTGTGTTTGCCTTCCCTTAAGCTATAATAGAGAAGCACAGTTCTGTGGACGTAACTCCCATCCTGGGGGAAAACCACATTAAAATCCTGTGTTCTGTGATTGATTTGTATATTGTGTTTATTTGCTGCATCCATCCGTTATGTTATGCAATTTGGTTACGGTTAATATATGAATGAGTTGTTCAGTTACAGCACTACAGGAAGATAAATATAAGTTGAAATCCTTGGGACGTAGTATGAGGACTTACTTCCGCTTGCCTTAGATAGTTAATTAATCACAGTAAGACAGTCTGGGTATCAGGTCTTGTGCGTCGACACGAACAACGCTAAGTGCGCTAAGCCGCGGGAGGGGGGTATCGCAAGGAGGCGATACCACACCGACAGAGGAGCTGCGGTGCACGATACAGTAGGTTGAGGACTTAGTGTTGACCAGGAGTTGCGTGTCGCATGGGGCGCGGCGATGCGGTGAGATTGGGAATATTGTGGAAAGGAGGAAGTTGTGCGACGGGAGAAGAATCCGCACGACGTGCGCAAGGGTAGAGACGCCGTGGCTAGAAGGGCCACGAGTGGGGAATAGATCGCGCATCGCGAGTGGAAGTTCGCATGGCGCGCAGGAAGAGATCTCGCAGCTAGGAGGGCTGCGAGCCACCAGTAGGATTGCCACGGAACCTGGTCCAAGATACTTGAGTCCTTGGCCAACCCATTAGAATCACTTTGGGTGAGACTTCAGGCCGCTGTGCGGTCTATCGTCGAAAGGGCCAGTGAGCTAGGGGTGTTGTTGGTTGATTATAGTAAACCCGGGTCTACCCATGCAATCAACAAATGGTTCCATTGTCGGTTTTAACAACTGGGAGTTAATGTTCTGTTGGCATCCTACCAGAGAAGAGTTTCACCAGTGGCTGGATTCAGACTTAACGGAGTTTGCCAAGAAAGAAAATCAGAGTCCTAGACTAAGCACAGAGGCCTGGTTAGAAAAGCATATCACTTCAGATATACATGCTATATTTTTTGCAACCTATGGAAATGAGCTTTTCGACTGGTTATCCAAGTTGACAGATAGGAACACATTCAAGAAGAAAAGAAACATTGTCTGGACACCAGAGCTGATTTAGACCGTACAGAACCTCGACAATCCGATTACGAGAGCAGTGAACTTCTGGCTAACAAGTGTGCTAGAAGGCCTTGTTACAGAATTTGCAGTTGACCAGAGAAAGAGCTTCAGTGCAGCTGAATGATACTTCTTCAGAGGATATCATGGTAAGTATCTAAGATCTCTAAACTTGTCCCTTAAGATGCTGCTATATGAAAAAGGAACAATGGATCTAGTTTCAGATGAATAAGTAAAGATAGTAATGTCACAAGAGTTTGGAAGTGATTTTGATGACATTGGACGAACACGTAGTGGAAAGAAGTATAAAGTAGATTTTAGCTCTCCTGTATTTGAAGATAGTTTAGACAGTATTAGACAACAGAGTCCTAGTACCATAGAAGAACCAGAGGGGGGTATCCCTTACCACCCCTATACCCCACAGAAACAGACAGGGACTCAGAATAACCCCGTAGGTACTCTATCTAGTAGTTCACAGACAATACCTACTCCCGCTACATCACCTTCACCTACACCGCTGAGTGGTAGTAACCCAGTCAATCAGAACCCACCACAGAGGAATAGAATGGGAGATGACATGAAGCTACCTATTTTTAAAGGTACAGGAGCAGAAGACCTGAAACAGCACTGGTTTCTATGTGAAGCCATGTGGACCATTAAAACAATCAATGATGATAACCTTAAAATTGTACAGCTGGTCACCACACTCAGAGACAGAGCCTTGACATGGTACATAAAGTATACTACATTACCCAAGACACTTGCCCAGGTCAAGAACGCCATGATCAAAGAGTTTAAGAAACATAAGTCTGAATCTAAGTGTATAACAAAGCTCAAGGATATTAAGCAGCTTCCATCAGAATCAGTATGGGACTTTGATCAGAAATTCAAAGCCCTGATAGACCAAGTAAGCTTTGATTTTGCGCTAGAGCAACATAAGGAATGGTTTATTGTAGTGCTTATCCCTCACATTAGACTGCCACTAATGCAGCAGAAACTCACTACTCAAGATGAAGCACTAGAGATGGCAATGAAACTAGAGGCTTCACCTCTAGCAGAGACTACCAAAGGCATGACAACCCTACAGAACCAGTTGGCCAACCTCACGTTATAGATACACGAACTTAAGAAATGGAAAGAGTTTTTGCAAGACATATGGTGCATAAAGTGTAGAGCACAGGGTCATACCAAAGACAACTATCCATTCTTTGCAGAATATTTAGCATCAGGGGCTCCTAACCCCTTACCAAGAACACAAGGGCCATGGTGTGAAATATGTAAAACACAAGGACATCTGCCTCAGCAATGCCCTTTGCTTCAGAAGTATGTACAGACACCTAAGAACCTATACTGTGTCTCCTGCAAGTCCATCGGGCATGATGAACAGGACTGTCGAGCCTATGATCTCATGTTAGATAGAAAACATGATGTGTACAGAGTCCAATCAGAAACACCGGGTCCAACAGCAGGACCACAGCTAGCTCAGGCTTATGGAGGCCGTGTAGGAGGATTCAAAGGATGAGGCCATGGAGGAGGCTTTGCACATGGAGAAGGGTTTGGCCGAGGAGGAGGTTTTGGCCAAGGTCGTGGGCCAATCACTTGTTATAATTGCAGAGTTGTAGGACACTATGCTAGGGACTGTCAAAGCCCCACTACTACTTGTAATTACTGCAAATATTATGATCATACCATAGAGGAGTGTCCTATCCTGATAGCTAAGATCAAAGATGCTAAGCCAGCGGTACATCAGAACATCCAGCTTATTGTTGCTGAGCAGGCAGAGCTAGAACCGAAAGTCAATATTGTAACTCAGAGCGGTGCTTCCACCAGTGGGACATCACAGGAGACCGAAAAGAACACAAGTCAGGAGTGGGTACGCAGAGCTCCTGGTAAAGCAACATCACTCGACCTACAGAAGAATAAAGAGACTTTTCATGAAGCTAAGGCTTCCTTCGATGAACCTACACAATCAGGATCACAGGTACCGCCGTCTAGGGGCGTACCACCACAAGTACCTTGTGTCGATAACCTAGAACAGATACTGCAGGCTACCACATCAGGAAAATGCGATGAGGATGAATCGACAGGAAATGTACAATCCTTCCTGCGCAGTTGTTTGAAGCTCTTGAGAAATGAAAAAGCTATTGGCGAGCTACAGTGCATCATAGATCAGTGTCAGCAACCTTCTCTATCAGGCAGTGCACACCGCGCTGTTCATAATATTACAGGACATACAAGGACCGGAAGGGAGATGAAACTCACAGCACAGATTGGAGAGTTTGAAATGGACGAAGTCATCTTAGATCTGGGATCAGAGGTGAATGTTCTAACTAAGCAGACATGGGAATAGATGGGTAGTCCTCAGTTAGCCCTATCACCTATCCACCTGAGATTAGCTAATCAGCAGCGAGTATCACCATTGGGTCGACTACCACAGGTGCCAGTTGACATTGACGGAGTTCGTACTTTTGCAGACTTCAAGGTTATAGAAATCATTGGCGACAGTCGACCATATCCAGCACTATTAAGTATTGATTGGGAAATTGGTAGCAAGGCTGTCATTGACCTAAAGAGAATACAAATGAACTTTGAGGATGCACAGATCCGGGTCATCGTACTGCTGGATCCTTACCAAGGTCCTAGGTATATTGAACCCTTACGAGCAGAGGAGGAAGCACATAACATGGATAGCCTTTATCTGATGACTACGAACCAGAACGACTACATCAACCCAACCACAGAAGGGAATATTAGTTGGCGATGCAACAACTCATGCGCATCGGATTCTGATGTTGGTCTAGAGAACTGGCATAACAGACTTTACAAAGTCTCATCTCGCAGATGTGTGTTTATGAGTAAGTCACTGCGATGGATTGGCGCGGAGACCACTGAGATTCCATCGTATAATGGACTGAAAGATATCCATGACCTCCTTGAGCAGTTTGAGCAACAGATGCCTTACAAACAAAGAATCACAGCTATGGACCTTGTAGTACGAGCCACACCTACAAGATGGTGGTACGCGCATAAAGAAAATATCGCATCATGGGATGATATTAAAAGATTGATGGACATCATATTTTCGGTCGACAAAGAGTATGTTCAGCAGAAGTACACAAGAGAAACTGATCCTAGAGCACACATTCAGACATGTGAACAGAGCTGGTAGGACATTCCAGAGGATGAATGGGTACACAGATTCATTCACACATTGGACACAATTCCATGGAACTGGTACACAGAGACCGAGTTGCGCAAAGGGACGACTACATGGTCACTTATGACAGATAGTTTCCTGCTCACCTTTGTGTTTGAATTAGAACATCCAAGTGTTGCTCAAGCCCTAGACATAATCAAGATCAAGATATTCGAGGATTGTACCATCTCAGTGCAGACTCAACCTGAGTGGACCATTCAGTTGCAGGATGCGCTTAAGTGCTATAACTTCACAGCAAAACCAGACAAGGAAGATAAGGATGAGGAGGAGGACCCTCGCAACACCAACATTTCGGAGTCAGAAGGAACTCATGATGTTGGAGGACCACAGTTAGAGACTCCAGCAATCACTGAGCCCATCAAGATTAAAAAGGTCAATATTGGCACAGATGCAGAACCTAAGTTTGCCTCTATTGGAGACTATTGGAACGATGAAACAGTCGGACATATTACAGATTTGTTACATGACTATTAGGACCTATTTCCCACCAAGTTCACAAAGATGAAGGGAATAGTCGGAGACCTGGAAGTTATGAGGATACCATTGAAGGAGGGCGGTAGACTAGTCAAGCAGCGCCCATATAGATTAAACCCGCGTTACAAAGAAAAAGTAAAGGATGAAATCGATAAGATGCTAGCAGCAGGCATCATTGAGCCGGTAGAAGAAAGCAAATGGGTTAGCCCCATGGTCTTCCAAGAAAAGAAAACAAAAGGAGACATTAGGATCTGTGTCGATCTGCGAAAACTCAACGATGCATCGCTTCATGATCCCTTTCCGACACCGTTCACTGATGAGGTATTAGACAACGTGGGAGGACAGGAGGTCTACTCCTTCATTGATGGCTTTTCAGGCTACCATCAGATAAGAATACATCCAGAATATCGATCTAAGACCACCTTTGCAATAGAATGGGGCTCGTTCCAGTATACGATAATGCCCTTTGGTCTTAAGAATGCACCAGCTATATTTTCTAGAGTAGTAGTTGCTGTATTTAAAGAATACATTCATAAATGATTAGAAGTATATTTTGATGATTGGATTGTATTTGGACTAATTGACAAGCATATAGGAGACTTAAGACTGATGTTAGAGAAATGTAGGAAGTACCAGATTTCTCTAAACTTGAAGAAATGTATATTTTGTGCACCATTTGGCATTTTGTTGGGTCACATTGTTTGCAGACAAGGCTTGATGGTAGATCCCGCGAAGATCGCCATCATTGTAAATCTTCTGGCACCCAACTCAGTCAAGCAACTGAGGACAGTACTTGGTCATACCGGGTACTACAGAAATTTCATCAAGGGCTATGCAAAGATTACAGCACCAATGGAGAAATTGCTGAAGAAAGATGTAAAATTCCTATGGAATGAGGAATGTCAGCAGAACCTAGACATGCTTAAAGAAAAGATGGTTACAACACCCATCCTAGTGTTTCCAGACTGGACTAAGCCATTTCATGTACACATGGATGCATCTGGCATCGCACTAGGAGTCGTCTTGACACATCCAGGAGAAGGGGATCTTGACCATCCCATCGCATATTCCAGCAGAAAGTTATCAACAGCAGAAAAAAAACTACACCACAACAGAACGGGAGGGCTTAACTATGGTTTATGCGCTGTAGAAGTTCAGGCACTATCTATTGGGTGCCTCGTTTAAAATGTTTACTGACCATTCCGCATTGAAGTACCTAGTCAATAAACCAGTGCTAGGGGGGAGAATCTGCAGATGGTTACTCCTCTTCCAGGAGTATGATTTTGAAATCATTGTGAAACCAGGAAGACTGAATGCTGGACCAGATCATCTGTCGCGTATAGACTCAGGGGAATAGCCCAGTAACCTAGAAGACAATCTGCCCGATGCGCAGTTGTTCTCTGTGCAGATCGCAGATGACTACTATGCCGACATTATTCAATTCCTCACTACAGGAGTAGCACCTGATGAGTTCACTAAGTAGCAAAAGAAGCAGTTGGTTGTTAAGGCAGCAGACTTCACCCTCATTGAAGGATGCCTATATAAGTTAGGCCCCGATGAAGTTCTACGCAGATGTGTAATGCCGCATGAAAAAGACGCTATTCTTAAAGAGGCACACTCAGGAACCGCAGGAGGTCATTTCGCTGGAAAGCCGACTGCGCAGAAAATCCTGGAGGTAGGACTATGGTGGCCTACATTACGCAAAGACACCAAGGACTTTTGCAGATGCTACAATATCTGCCAGAGGGTAGGAAAACCCTCGCGACGCGATGAAATGCCGCCGCGACCGCAGGTCATGCTGCGTGCATTTTACAAATGGGCTATAGACTTTGTGGGTCCTATCAACCCATCGGGAAAGCGCACGGGAGCGAGATATATTATTACTGGAACAGAGTACCTCACCAGATGGGCAGAGGCCAAAGCAGTAAGAAATTGTGATGCTGCTACAGCTGCACAGTTCTTGTTTGAAAATATCATCAGTAGATTTGGATGCCCAGTAATTTTGATGAGCGAACAAGGCACACATTTCTTGAACCACACCATTGAGGCTTTGACAGAAGAATTCCAGATTCAACACTATAAGAGCACTCCCTACCATCCACAGGATAATGGTATGGTGGAGGCCTTCAATAAGATTCTAGAAAATGCTCTTACTAAAATCTGCAATAACCAAAGGAATGATTGGGATCTCAGAGTTAACGCTGTATTATGGGCATACAGAACCACATGCAAGAAACTTACGGGATGCACACCTTTCAGCTTGGTATATGGATAGGAGGCTGTTATGCCTATGGAGTATATTCTTCCCAGTTTAAGAATCGCTCAGATTACCGAGATGACTGATACAGACATAGTGGAGGAAAGGCTAGCACAGCTGCTTGCCTTAGAAGAAGAAAGATTCATCGCCAGATTCCATCAGAAAGTGCAGAAAGCATGAGAAAAATCTTGGCATGATAGACATATTAAGAATAAGACTTTCAAGATCAGAGACCTAGTGCTCCTCTATGACAGCAAATTCATTAAGTTTCCAGGGAAGTTCAAGACACATTGGCTGGGGCCATATCAGATACAGCAAGACACAGAGGGAGGTGTCGTTCAGCTCAGCCAGCAGAATGGGGAGCTTTTTCCCACATGGATTAATGGCAGTAGGCTTAAGCCCTATAGTGATATCCATCCTGCCTCCCATCCCTAGCTTAGCCAGTTTAAGAAGGTGCATATGTCTAGTGTAGTTGAAAGGAGGCATCGCACCGGGAATGAGTCTACACCGGTGATGCGGAGTTGCATCGCAGCAGTACGATGTTTCCCCGTGCCACGTACTCAGTTTGCAACCGACAGTGGGCTAGTCAAGTCACTGTCTGACAGGTAGTTAATGAAGTAATGACCGGTATCCCCTACCGTAGATTTGGCAAGAGTACAATAAATTTTTCCAGATTTGGTAAATCTCTGACGACACCGGTGCCTGGATATGCACGCTTTGAGGGACGCGTGATCAGATCTCAGCAATTATGGTGGATCAGAATGACGAGTAGGGTCTCATCCAAGTAATTATGATGACCAACGGGGTTGACCCAGGATGACCGTTGCATCCGGTAGTATGCCTTTGGCACAAAAGCAGACATCCCTCAAGTAGGAAGGGTACAGTTGCCAAATCTCAAGAGCTATACAGGGCAGTGCTAAGTGTCCCCTGTGCAGAGCCAATTAAGTTACAGAGTACTGTGACTTCCAGAGTTCGAAGCCACTGCACGCCTAGACTATTGAGCCAAGCAGATTCTGACTGAGGCTGAACCTATAGAAGCGAAGTTTGGAAGGAACGTCCTGGCCGTGCGTTCGCCATGGCGACGCCACCCAAGGTTGTGAAATTAGAGACATCACAGGGCAGACAGCCGTTAAGGATGAGGAGTCAACCACCAGAAGTAGAAGTTGTCACCAAAGTCTCTGCTAAGGAGAAGAAGAACGCCGAGCCAATCACTGAAGAAAATAAAGCAGAGCAGAAGAATGAGAAGAAATATCCTGTCAGAAAGAAAGTAAAAATCAGAAAAAGAAAGCAACGGGAGAAAGTCGCTGACCTATCTGATCAGTTAGGAGAAACACAAAAGATTGCGGAGGTACTGAAACAGAAACCTGAGGATCAGAGGTAGCATTTGGACCTGGAGCACTTCGAAGAGAAGAGAAGTGGAAGAGGACTGCAAACCCAGTGGAGGGGAGACTTCTAGAATGAGGACAAAGGCTTGTTCTTGGACCGGAGCTCATGATTTGCTTCTCTTCCATACACAAGGCCCCAGACTGAATGAAATGTTTGAGAAGGATGGAAGATACAGATTTTCCTTGTGATAAAATTTCTAACCCAGATAAAAAGGAAAGGATATCTGTGGAGCACTTCTCAAACACTAGAACGTTCTCAAAGGAGAACGAGCGAAGAAAACGAAACCGTGACTATGGGCAGAAAGGATAATAGAGCCCAGCGAACTTAGTTACCAAAATTCCAAGAGGACATGTCGAGGTAATGAAGAACGAAGTTGCAGGACTTCAGGACAAGCTACAGCGCACTTCGCAGGAGGCGAAGGAGAAGCCCACTAGTAGTGGCTCGGGGGCGAGCCACAAGTAAGTGTTAGGGGACTATTGGAGTAGGGTCCCGCAGCTATAGAAGAAGATGCTAGTTTTGGCAGAAAGATAAGTTTTGGTGGAAAAAAGATAAGATGGAGCTACGACGCTGTAGCACGGTTACAGCTGCAGAGCAGAGCCGGAAACCATGACTTTTTGAGATACAAAAGTCAAAGAAAGGCAACGGTACCTGAGCGGCTGAGAAGGGGGAGATCACCCATTGCATTGAAGGCAGCGGCAGAAGACAGGAGGGATTAGCGACCCTCATAAAGAAGAAGGAGCAACGAGGCTCAAGCATTGAAGATGAAGGACAGAAAGGCGAAGTGGCGCATAGTACCCATGGTCAGTGCCGGGAAGCATGGAAGACTGCAGAGATCTGTGGTGTGACGGGAAGCGGCTACCTTAAGGACAGAGAGGACCGAATGTCACTAATTAGGGTTTGGGTTACTGTTGGGACAGGCCCACAATGTTGTAAAAGCAAGACCATCGGGCTGCTTATAAAAGGATGTAACTTTGTATTGTAAAGGGTTGGTTAGATAGTTAGACAGTCGTGATTGAAATAGTCAATAAGGATAAGTAGACTGTTGTAAAAGCTGAGCTCTGGTTCTGGACTTAGTAGTAGCAATATTACTGAAACCAGTAGCTGGCTTATAGAGTATGCATGTAACGATCCGCAAGGATCGAATGAGAGGGAAGAGTATGTTGTAAGAGCGACAACCTAAGGAAGAGAAGAAAGATCTAAGAGAGAAGATCTTGAGCTGCATATGAGGTGCAACAGAACTGTGTTTGCCTTCCCTTAAGCTATAATAGAGAAGCACAGTTCTGTGGACGTAACTCCCATCCTGGGGGCGAACCACGTTAAAATCCCATGTTCTGTGATTGATTTGCATATTGTGTTTATTTGCTGCATCCATCCATTATGTTATGCAATTTGGTTACGGTTAATATATGAATGAGTTGTTCAGTTACAGCACTACAGGAAGATAAATATAAGTTGAAATCCTTGGCATGTAGTATGAGGACTTACTTTCGCTTTCCTTAGATAGTTAATTAATCACAGTAAGACAGTCTGGGTATCAGGTCTTGTGCGTCGACACGAACAACGCTAAGTGCGCTAAGCCGCGGGAGGGGGGTATCGCAAGGAGGCGATACCACACCGACAGAGGAGCTGCGGTGCACGATACAGTAGGTTGAGGACTTAGTGTTGACCAGGAGTTGCGTGTCGCATGGGGCGCGGCGATGCGGTGAGATTGGGAATATTGTGGAAAGGAGGAAGTTGTGCGACGGGAGAAGAATCCGCACGACGTGCGCAAGGGTAGAGACGCCGTGGCTAGAAGGGCCACGAGTGGGGAATAGATCGCGCATCGCGAGTGGAAGTTCGCATGGCGTGCAGGAAGAGATCTCGTAGCTAGGAGGGCTGCGAGCCACCAGTAGGATTGCCATGGAACCTGGTCCAAGATACTTGAGTCCTTGGCCAACCCATTAGAATCACTTTGGGTGAGACTTCAGGCCGCTGTGCGGTCTATCGTCGAAAGGGCCAGTGAGCTAGGGGTGTTGTTGGTTGATTATAGTAAACCCGGGTCTGCCCATGCAATCAACATCAAACAATTGAGTTTGTGTCATATCAAGATAATTTTTAACAAGTGGTTCATTTCTCATAGAACACCTACAATGTTTTAACACATCCTTTGTGTTATAAGAAGGCCTAATGTTACCATGCTGAAATGTGTGCACTAGTCCCTTCACTTTGTTAACACCATTATTTAGAAAGAGGATGAAAAACCATGACTAAGGAGAATAATAAGTGGCCTGTCGAACCTTGGTTAAAAGATATATTATAAGGGCGTGATGATATGCAAAAAACATTAACGTTATAAAAAATCTGATGGTGCGAAGTCGAAAGGATAAAAAGCAAGGGCCCTGATTATCTCTGCACTCTCAAAGACGCGAGGAAGATAAGTGTAAGAAAAGTTTAATGTGATGAATAGATCAACGATCGTTGATCTATCCAGATGGGATCGATGGTCTATATTAAATCCGCTTCGTGAACTTGTGTGCTTGTTAAACGATGGAGCTTCGGTGGAAATTAGTTATGTGGTGATTGATCTGACGGTTGAGGATTAAAGGCGAAGTGGATCGACGACGGTGGACGATTCCGAAACATAAACTTGCATGATGGTTAAAATAGTGGAGCCCAGCAAAATTTGGTAGGTGTCACCCAATCTGACGGCTGACAAATAAGGGTCAATCACATCGATGGCTGTGGTCGATTCCGGAGCATCAAATTGCATGAAGGTTAATAGCGGGAAGCTCAGCGGAATCGAGTATTTGCTTCTAGATCTAACGGTGGAGAGATGAGGTCGATTTCATCGACGACTGGGGATGACTCCAGGGTGGATACTTGCACGTTGTTTACTACCAAGACGGTCGACGGAATGAGGTACGTGGCACGTGATCCAAGGGTTGTAAATTAAAGAGGAAACAAATCAATGGTCTTGAATGAATCTAGAGAATGGAAGTGTGCAGTAGATAGAAATAGACGGTGGTCGCGAAATATAAACCATCGGTCCACGTGGCTGAACGTGATAGACTCCGAAGACAAAAGTGGTTATAGAAAATAGCTCGAAGCATATTCTGGAGTGGGTCCTATAAAAGCAAGGTTGAATCCTCTCATGGTTATTTTATCCGCTCAGGAAGGGTGAAAAGGACTGGCCGATTCGTTAGCTTCCATTTGTCAGTTTTGGACACGCTTCAAGCACGTGCCTCTACAGTCAATCAGGTAAGGATTAAACCCTGTAGTTCCCCTGTCCGAACTACCATTTTAAATTAAGTAATGGACCAGGGGAAAGAAATTCAAGTGTCTTGTCAGGTTGTAGACGACAGGGAAGAGCTTTTAGTGGACAGAGATAGGAGCATGTGCGAACCCTTCCTATCCATAGGGAGCATGTCTATCAGTAAGGAGAAATTGTGGTATTATAATTCACAGGGGAATGATGTATTAAATGTTTGTAAATATTTTCTGTATTACTTCGCTCTTGAGCAAACCCTCCATTTCCCGGAATTTGCAGAGTGGTGTGCTGTAAACTATTCTCCCTCCCAGAGAATTATAGTGAGCCGGTACGCGTCCAGAATACTTTGTAAAATTAATGCCACAGTCATCAGAGAAAATCTCAGTTTGCCTAAAAATCACCCTGTTAATCGTGAGTCGATAAATGAGTCGGTCCTTGCTGAATTTTACAAGAATTGTGAAACTGAAAATCGCTGTCAATTCCTGTCTAGTATTCTGAAAGAAGGTCAATCCCTTGATGGTCTTTTCCTACCCTACCCTGTGCACATTTTTAAAAATGAAGTCCAATTGGTGGTATCTTTGATTTGTCAAGTATTGGGTCTGGATGATGATTGTCGTGTAGGCGATGTCATCCTTGTTTTTTTATTAAGAATAAGTTCCCTAAGCCCTGAATCTCAGTCAATTCATGTGTTTAATTTTGATGAGTATCTCACTGAAGCAATCCATCTTCAGTTAACTGAGTTTCCAAAAGTTCGGTTCTTTAGGTTTCAGACCTACTTGCTCAACATTCTGTTATGCTCCAATGTCACTGAGTTGAAATTTTTAAGTACTCTATGCTCTTCTGATTTTCCCAAGCAAATCAACTTGTTCGAATTTGCTAATTCGATCATGTCGAAAATGTACAAAATGTTGTTTGATGAGGATTTGCCCCGTGTTCTGGATGAGATGAAGTGTTTAATGCAGTCTTCACCCAAGGATTGGGTTGAAGACCGGTTTCTGTACAAGGACTACACTGTGTTAAGGATATATGGGTTTACCGGTCAGCCTTATAGGTTACCTGCCTTTTTAACCCTGAGGATTTTCGCACTTGAATTTATGAGGCAGAGGTTGATGTCTGAAGAAGAGCATTTTGGGGCTTTCAAAAACTATTCAAACATTAAATTTCCACTTAAAGTTGGCTCTTTCATTTTTAAAAGTAAAGGCGCCTTAGTATTTATAGAGAAATTGCCAGAGAATATGGATTTCCAAAAGGAATCAAAAGTGAATTATGATCCACATCAGGTTATATCCCTAAGGAAACAAGCCAACAAGAATAAGCCATTTGAGCACCAGTCTGTTGAAAATTTGGCTGAAACAGCCAATCTGTTGCAGCTCAAGGAAGATCTACATACTGCACCAATTACAGTATCAGAAAATACTAACATTGTAATTAAGAGAAGACTCTTTGAGATTGAGAGTATGGAATTGGACAAAGATGGATCCCACAAAAAAGCAAAGCTGCTTGAAGGTGGTGAAATTGTAAATGATGACATTTCTGATGGTTTCAAAAGGGTTGCCCTAGTTCCAATGAAAGTTGTACAAGTGAATCAGTTCTCCTTTAAAAATGTGGAGGGTGGTATAGACGGTTCAGAATCAAGCCCGGTATTTAAGTCAAAAGAATAACTCAAAGCCAGCTATATGGTGAAGAGAAAACAGTCTCTGGAGGAGACAAGAAATTTGCTCCCATGAGTGAGAAGTTTGTACAGTTCAAAAACCTCTCTAGTTTCTGCCAGAGATGCTGAGAGAAATACATTTAAGATGGCTATGGTAAACGACAAGAAGATGTCTGAAATGGAGATCTGGCTGGACAAAATCAATACTCCGGATAAGATACAACTTCATAAACAAACCAGTGATATCATTTACTCAGACTTATTACAAGCTATGGTAAGGATTAATAAGTTGCAAGTTTTGATAGACAAATTAGAAATTCAATTGAAGCATGAAAGAGTTGAGAATAAAGCAAATGTCATTCAGATTAGGAAGTTGCAAACAGACATTGTTAGTTCAGATAGCACCCAGGCAGTCAAGAGGATGTTAGAAGAAAAAGACAATGCACTCCAGGTCCTAAAGAAAAAGCTGAAGATCCCAGGTGCTGAACATGTTTAGTCCTTTGAGTTATTGACTCTCTAAGAAGAAAAATATAAGGTCCATCAAGAGATGATGGAGTACAAAGGAAGAGCTGGGGAGCTATAGGAAGAAAAAGACAGGTGGGAGGCTGAATGAAGCGAACTATTGTCTCAAATTTCCTTAATGAAAAAGGATCAAAATGATGAGAAGGAAATTATGGAGGAGTTAATGAGTCAGACCCCCACTGGTGAAGATTTGTCCATTGTGAATATCGAAAATCCATTGGATGATTTCTCTGCAGATGATTTATTGGTGCTTATGTCCCAAGTAAGCTTAAAAGATGAGGCAATTAAAGAATTGAAGGCAGAGAATGAAAAGATAAAAGCTGAATTAGCCAAAGTAAGTGAAAGTAGAAAACAAATACTGCAGGACAGAAATCAAGTGCAGAAAAAACTCAACGAGCTAAAGGAGAAAAACATCGGGAAAGGCCCTCTCCAGGGGGCGAAAAATATCATTTGGGATACCTTGTCAATAGAGATTACAAAATTTTGGCACTATCTAAATTGTATTGATGATCTGAATATACTGATAAATTTGGCCCACCAGAGATTAAAGCTGGTAAATGAACACATGGAGAAAAGTCCTCTTGTTACAGCCCAGAACACACTGAATTTTCTAAATTCACTGAACTATCAGAAATTGCATGAGATGGGGATAAAAGACAGAATATCAATAGTGCTGTGGGCAAAGAGGTTCATCCACAAGCATCACTTGATGAAGACGATCTGAGACAGATCAGAGGAATTGCTTTTGCAGGTTAATAATTTTAAACAGAATTTTAAGGAGCTGTTTGAAGATGGATTTCCTTCATTCTGGGATGTGGAGGGATGGATTTTCTCATAGGCAGACTATCATAACTTCCTTGTTCAGAGCCGCATGGACCACTCCAAATTTAACAATTTGGAGAAAAGCTTAATAGGCAAAACTATTGTAGATATGTTAACAGAGGATTTCCAGATTTTCCAAAAATTCCTGCTTGTCAGAAAGGGGTTGCCCAAGGTATCATACGAGGCCTACATGGAGCTCGAAGTATCAATTCGGGAAATGATGGAGTGTGATACCCCAAGCGCAGAACAATGGAAAGCCGTGGAGCGGTTTGGAAAGACGAAGTACATTCTTCATTCCTAGAGACAAGCGGCATACACCAAGGAGCTGACTGAGTAAAGACATGGAGCTGACTGGGCGAGGACCTATCATCAAGACGATTTTTACTTTATGATCTGTTAGGATTGGAGTTGTAATCTATTCTTAGAAGTTAGGGATTCAATTACAAAAATCTAAATTAAGCCGATCATTTAGTTATTGATCTTCTTGGAAGACCTATTATTTTATGTACATATTGGCATCTTTTTTATGTGATGGAGGTTGGAACCCATCGTGTTGTGGAATAATTTTGGAGAACATATCTATTTTTGAATAACAAAGCAAATGCATGAGTTTTGCTAGAGATTCCTGTGTCATTGATATTGCAGTCTATACTTCTTTCTTTGTTTAATCGTATTTTCCCAGTGTAACACTTCATTTTGTTTCTTCCTCATATCTGAAATACAGCGTTGGATGATTGGAATTCATATGCTTATGCTCTAGTCATCATTTCAGATATTTTATACATTTTCTACTAAAGTTGATATAGAATTCACCCTTGTTGATGCTCTGTATTAATGGACTATTTTCTCATCTCTTCTGTTTCACCTAGATTAATTTGAATGACTGTGATGATGTGATTATCTTGCCTTTGATGAATCTCGTGTGCATGTCTTTGTGATACCTTTATATTGTATATGACTCCATGCCCAATGGTTATGTGATTGTTTCATCCATACACACAAATATTTAAATGTTATTTTATATCTGGTCCTATTAAATCTTTATTGAGAGATCCCTCTTTGGAAGAAAATACCAGTTTCTTTCTAAAGTGGTTTTGTTGTTACCTTGGAGTTTACCTTTTACAACCTGGGTACATTCTGAGTGCTAACAAACTGGCATCGTTGCCAGGGACGAAAGTGCATATCTGCCCTAGGAGAACGACAAAGTTAAGAAAGATTTCTGTGGCCAAACAGGAATTTTGAAAAGAAAAGAAGGTTGTACATTTTCCCTGGCGATTCCACTGTCATACTTTGCTGCTGAACTTACAAGAGTCATTCTGGCTTCGAGAAGACACACGCGAGGTAACTCTGATACTGAAATCTTGAAAATTTTTGAATATCCAGAAAAGTTGTTTAAGAGAAAAAATAAATAAAAGATTGATTTTCCTTTGTTCAGACCATCATCATCACAAGATCCCCATATTAATCCAGAATCAGAAGTTGATACTGCAAATAACCTGTTGAGGACTAAATCTGAATCTGACCTTAAAAATACTAAGTTTAATCCTCATAGGTTAGAGTCTTATCTGTTAGATTCCCTCTGGAGAGACTTGCAACAAACCACTAAAGTTGAAACATCCACCTCTCAAAGTACTCAAAGTTCTTCACTTCCCATGAATCCACCCAGACCAATGGTCGCCAGATTTGCTCCCTTGCGTCTGCCTGCTATATTACATGACCTCCCTCAGAACTATTCCCAGAGAATTTCCTTGTTTGATGGAGAGGGTGATATAACTGCAAAACAACATGTTTCCAAATTTGAGGATTTTATTGACTTAGAAGAAGTTGATTATTCTGATGTTAAAATGCAGTTATTTGCCCAAAGTTTGTCAGGAGAGGCAAAGAAATGGTTCAAAGATTTTCCAAATGGTCCATACTGAATTTTCAGGCTTTCCAAACTACTTTCCTGGATAGGTGGGATGATAAACAGAATCCTCTGCAGCTGTTATCTCAGTATAACAGTCTTAAAAAAGGGGGTTTCGAGTCTGTTCATGAATTCTCAAGTAGATTCATGAGGGCTTACAACTCTATTCCAGAAGATATAAAACCTTCTCCTGCAGCTACCAAGTTACATTATGCTGGGGCTTTTGATAATGATTTTGCATTCTCATTGCGGGAGAGGAAATCGGCAACTCTTGCTGCCATGTTTACTGATGCCCTAGAAGTGGAAGCTAACATGATGGTGAGTGGAAAAATGAAGCATAGGGATTTGGATAGGAGGAGAAAAGAAGAAAATTTTCCTTCTACTTCGTCCTCTTCTGCTGATGCTAAATTCGAAATGATGTTGAAAACCATGGAGAATTTGATGGATAAATTAACTATGGATACTAGGCCTTTCAACAGAGAGCAAGGGGAACCCCAAATCAGGAATCCAAATTTCAGAATACCAAATCCCCCTATTCCTCCTCAAAATAGACAGAGAGACCAGAGAAATCCAAGGAACCAAGAAGAACAGCCCATTCATCCCCCTTTCCTTGAAAATTATGTTGCTGATGAAGAAGATCCCCCTAAAAATGAGATTCACCTGTTTGGAGAGCAGGATACAGAGATATATCTTACTGAAGAGGAACATAACTTGTTTGAACAGGAGGGTGGAAATGAATAAATTGAAAAGGACAACGAGCTATATCAAAGAGGATATTTACATGCTATGGATGATGTGCAAAGGAAAATCAGATTGAGGAACAGGGATGTCCTTATAAAGAAAGGGAAGGTAAATCCAAATCAACCTTCCTCTAGTTCTTTGAATGTAGAAAAGGAAAAAGAACCACAAAAAGAGCCTTTTGTAAACAAAGAAGTTGAAAATGATGTACAAAGGGATAAAATAATAAAGAAGGCGACTCCAGTTGACGTGGAAAAGATTGGTGCTAGTTTTAATTTACAGAATGAGCTTTCAAAGCTAAAAAGCTCCATTTCGTTCAATGAATTGTTGAGAAACACTGAATACAGGGATACCGTCACGAAAATGGTCAGGAATCAAGGCGAATGGAAGTCTGACATTTTGGAACTGAATGATGACAGTCCAGCTATTTCATTTGGACCAAAAGTTGAAAATATGGAAGGTGAAGAGGTTCCTCCTTTCTATTTAAGCCTGAATGTGCATGACAAAGTGGTCCATAATGCTATGTTGGATTCTAGGGCATCACACAATCTAATGCCCAAAGGGGTGGTAGAAAGTTTGGGATTAGAGGTAACAAGACCTTATAAAGATCTGTATTCCTTTGATTCTAAAAGAGTAAAATGCCTTGGGTTAATTAAAGACATAGTGGTAACCCTAAACAAATTGCCTTCTAAAACTATAGTTATGGATGTGGTGGTAGCAGATATCCCACCAAAGTTCTGGGTCCTGTTGTCAAGATCCTGGAATTCCAAATTGAAAGGCAGTTTGCAGATGGATATGTCGTATGCCACAATTCCTGTTCGAGACGGGAACAAAAGATTATATAGTGAGAAGAGAACTCCATATGTAGTAAGCAGTCATGACAAACCTGAAGTTCATCATATTTATGCTGTTGATACTGATTTGGGGTCCTCTATTTTCTTTAATGATGCTGTTCCACATTATATAGAAGAGGCTTTGCAGAAGAATTTTGAGGAGAACAAAGGAAAGGAAAGGACAGAGCAAGATGCTTTGGAAGCAAAGCAAAAGAGAGAAGGGCAGTGGATTATGTATTTTGATGGATCTGTTGCAAAAACTGGTGCTGGAGCTGGTGTGTACATAATTTCTCCTATTCATGATTTCAAAGCTTTGTCATATAAGTTGATGTTTGAATGTACAAATAATGTGGCCGAATACGAATCTTTGTTACTCGGATTGCACGCATTGAAAGACTTGGGAGCTCAAAAAATAAGGATCTTAGGAGATTCAGAATTGGTAATAAATCAGGTAAATGACAGCTATCAAACCAAGCATCCACGTATGAGGGCTTACAGAAATGAAGTATGGGATATGTTGGGAATTTTTTTTACAAAGCATACAGTTCAGGTAGTTCCTAGACTCGACAATTTGGTAGTTAATTCTTTGGCCGTGGCTGCTGGAAAATTTGATACTCCTATGGCTAGTCAGAAAGAATACCAGATCAAAATGGTAAATAGACCATCTATTCCTGATAATTCCAAATATTGGCAGGTGTTTGAAGATGACATGCAGATCAGAAGATTTTTAGAATTATCAGGAGAATTCGTGAATACTCATTTTGACACTGAAAATGATAATGATGAAACCCTTGAGGATGATGAAGAAAATGAGATAGGAGAAGAAGATGGTAAAAAGCTAAGGAGAACCCTGGGAGGTAAGGATATTATCCAGCTGAAAAATAATTTAATACCAAGAGGCCTAATCCCTTTAGAAAAGATTTTTGATCAAAATGACGTTGCCAAGAATCCCAAAGTAAAACCTGTCGGAGATGCTGTAGAGGATAAGAATATTGGTACTGAAGAAAATCCTAAACTCATAAAATTGTCCAAGAAACTGCCTGAAAGGGAGAAAGAAGAGTATGTGAAGCTAATGAAGAAGTATATAGATGTGTTTGCATGGAGTTATGAAGACCTTAAAGAATATGATACATCTATCATACAACACACTATTCCTATAAAGCCTGGGGAAAAAACTTTCAAACAGAAACTCAGGAGGATAAACCCTAAATTGCTCCCTATCATTGAGAAGGAAATAAAGAAGTTGTTTGATGCTAAGATCATTGTCACACTCAGGTTTTCTAAATGGGTTGCAAACCTGGTATCTTTCAGAAAAAAGAATGGAGAGATAAGATTGTGTATAGACTTCCACAATTTGAATAAGGTCTCTATGAAAGATAATTATCCTTTACCAAAAATGGATCATATACTACAGCAGGTGGTAGGAGCTGAGAGAATTTGAATGTTGGATGGTTTCTCTGGTTATAATCAAATCAAGGTACTACCTGAGGACCAAGAGAAGACTGCTTTCACCACACCTTGGGGCACTTTCATGTATGCAAAAATGCCTTTCGGCCTAATGAATGCAGGAGCTACTTTCCAGAGAGCTATGGACATTGCCTTTGCGGGAGAAATTGGGATTTCTGTGGTAATTTATATGGATGATATCACAGTCTATTCAAAGTCTGATAGAGAACATCTGCGTCATCTAGAGAAGTTTTTCATGAAATGTAGAAAATATGGTATATCTTTGAATCCGAAGAAATATAATTTTGCATTAGAAGAAGGAAAACACCTGGGGCATATAATTTCTAAAGATGGCATCAAGATTGATCCTGAATGGGTAAGTGCAATTCTGAAGGTTGGCGAGCCTAGAATAAAAAAGGAGATACAATCATTCCTGGGACAGGTAAATTTCTTGAGAAGGTTTGTACCTAGCTTTGCTGAGATTCTAATGAATATTACAAATATGTTAAAAAAGGGTCATGAAATAAAGTGGAATACAGAAGCTAGGGAATCTTTTTGGGAAATCAAGAAAGCAATTTCGGAGGCTCCTGTGTTGGTAAGTCCAGACTTTACCAAATACTTTTCAGTATTCTCATATGCCTCAGAACATACCATAGCAGTAGTACTATTGCAGAAAAATGATGAAAATCTGGAACAGCCCATAGCTTTTTTCAGTAAAATGTTACGGGATGGTGAATTAAAATATGACATCATGGAAAAGCAGGCATATGCTTTAGTTAAAGCATTAAAATATTTCAGGATATATGTCTTGCATTCACATATAATTGCGCATGTTCCGACTGCTACAGTAAAAGCAATTTTGATGCAACCAGATCCAGAAGGCAGGAGGGAAAGATGGATTGCTACATTACTTGAGTATGACATAGAAATAAAGCCCACGAAACTGGTTAAAGGACAAGGTTTGGAAAAAATGATGACAAATTCAAATTGTGAATCTTTGCAAATCAATTTTTTGTCTCACCAGTCTAATCAGTTGGATACAAAGATAGAAGTAATGGTTGATTTTGTGGCATCTCCATGGTATTCTGATATTGTATATCTCCTCCGAAATTTGCAAGCACTAGAGGGATTAAGTAAATCAAGAGAGAGAGCTGTAAAGGTAAAATTTGCTAAATTTTGTATCATAAATAAATATCTCTATTGGAAAGATCCTGGAGGAGTGTTGCGGAATTGTCTTTTGGAGGATGAAGCTGAGAAAATTATTAAATAATTTCATCAGGGAGATTGTGGAGGGAATCATTCTTGGAAGGTGACTGCGAACAAAATCCTAAGAGCAGGTTATTATTGGCCTACACTATTTTCAGATGTCTATAAAGAAATTAGTAAATGTCATCAATGCCAAATTTTTGACGGTACGAGAAAGGTATTACCTCTCCCTTTGAATCCAATCACAGTTGAAGCTCCATTCTAGCAGTGGGGATTGGATTTTATTGGTGAAATAAACCCCAATTCATCAGGTCAGCACAAGTGGATTTTGACGGCTACAGACTATTTTAGTAAATGGATAGAAGCAATTCCTACCAGGAGAGCCACTAAAAATGTAATTATGGAGTTTCTTGAAGACAACACCTTGGCTCGATTTGGGTGCCCAAAAAGGATAGTGACAGATAATGCGGCTGCTTTCAAATCCAGGAAAATGATAAATTTTTGTCATAAGTATCACATAAGTCTCAATCATTCAATGGCCTATTATCCTCAAGCAAATGGGTTAGCTGAATCTTCAAATAAAATCCTGGTAAGGATCATTAAAAAGCTGTTGGAGGATAATAAGAGGTCCTGGCACACCAAACTAAAATAAGCTCTATGGGTTGACAGAATTAGTACTAAAAGGGCAATTGGCATGTCTCCTTTCCAAATGGTGTATGGGGCTGAAGTGGTTTTCCCAGCATCACTAGGGGTACCAGTCATGAGATATTTCCAATATCAGTAAGAAGAACCAAATCACAGACAACGAAGGATAAATAAGATCATCGAACTGGAGGAATGAAGAAACAAGGATTATGAGAAAGTGCAGTCACATCAGGAGAAAATGAAAAATACTTTTGACAGAAGAGTCAAGGAAGAGCAGTTTCAAATTGGGGACCTGGTTTTAAAGTGGGATGCTCCTAATGAAGACAAGCATGGAAAATTTGATCCTATGTGGATAGGACCTTATGTTGTTGCTGGATACAGAGGGAAAAATGCATTTTTGCTGGAATATACAAATGGGGTTCTTCTAGAGAAAAACCCTGTAAATGGACGGTATCTGAAGCATTACCTATTCTGAGAAGGAAGGTAAAATTTGTATCATAGACTATACATATTTATTTTTCTTTATAAGTCAATATGAATGGTAAGTCGAGTGTATTTGAAGCTCGCAGTGAAATCCCTAATATTCAGGAGGCATACCATTCCTTTTATAAAAATATATAAAAATGATATAGTTACAAAAACAAAAGATGAGTTTTTGGGGGTTATTGTGCAAAATCAACAAAAAATAGGCACCTGGTCTACGAGTTCTTTGATACCTCGCAAGGAGGATATCATCCCCAGATGGAGCCAGCTGTTAACACCATTAGTTAGCAGGAGGATGAAAAAACATGACTAAGGAGAATAATAAGTGGCCTATCGAACCTTGGTTAAAACATATATTGTAAGGGCATGATGATATGCAAAAAAAATTCACGTTATAAAAAATCTGATGGTGCGAAGTCGAAAGGATAAAAATCAAGGGCCCTGATTATCTCCACACTCTCAAAGACGTGAGGAAGATAAGTGTAAGAAAAGTTTAATGTGATGAATAGATCAATGATCATTGATCTATCTAGATGGGATCGATGGTCTATATTAAATCCACTTCACGAACTTGTGCGCTTGTTAAACGATGGAGCTTCGATGAAAATTAGTTATGTGGTGATTGATCTTACGGTTGAGGATTAAAGGTGTAGTGTATTGATGGTGGTGGACGATTCCGAAACATAAACTTGCATGATGGTTAAAATAGCGGAGCCCAGCGGAATTTGGTAGGTGTCACCCAATCTGATGGCTAACAAATAAGGGTCAATCACATTAACGGCTGTGGTCGATTCCGGAGCATCAAGTTGCGCGAAGGTTAATAGAGGGAAGCTTAGCGGAATCAAGTATTCGCTTCTAGATATAACGGTGGAGAGATGAGGTTGATTTCATCGACGGCTGGGGATGACTCCGGGGTGGATACTTGCACGTTGTTTACTACCAAGATGGCCGACGGAACGAGGTACGTGGCACGTGATCCAAGGGTTGTAAATTAAAGAGGAAATAGATCAATGGTCTTGAATGAATTCGAAGAATGGAAGTGCATGGTAGATAGAAATAGATGGTGGTCGCGGAATATAAACCATCGGTCCACGTGGCTGAACGTGATAGACTCTTAAGACGAAAGTGGTTATACAAAATTGCTCGAAGCATATTCCAGAGTGGGTCCTATAAAAGCAAGGTTGACTCCTCTCGTGGTTATTTTATCTGCTCGGGAAGGGTGAAAAGGACTGGCCGATTCGTCAGCTTCCATTTGTCAGTTTCAGACACGCTTCAAGCACGCACCTCTATAGTCAATCAGGTAAGGCTTAAACCCTGTAGTTCCCCCATCCGAACTACCATTTTAAATTAAGTAATGGACCAGGGGAAAGAAATTCAAGTGTCTGGTCAGGTTGTAGATGACAAGGAAGAGTTTTTAGTGGACAGATATAGGAGCGTGTACGACCCCTTCCTATCCATAGGGAGCGTGTCTGTCAGTAAGGAGAAATTGTGGTATTATAACTCACAGGGGAACGATGTATTAAATGTCTGTAAATCTTTTCTGTATTACTTCGCTCTTGAGCAAACCCTCCATTTCCATGAATTTGCAGAGTGGTGTGCTGTAAACTATTCTCCCTCCCATAGAATTATTGTGAGTTGGTCCGCGTCTAGAATACTTTGTAAAATTGATGCCACAGTCATCAGAGAATATCTCAGTTTGCCTGAAAATTGCCCTGTTAATCGTGAGTCGATAAATGAGTTGGTCCTTGCTGAATTTTACAAGAATTGTGAAACTGAAAATCGCTGTCATTTCCTGTCTAGTATTCTGAAAGAAGGTCAATCCCTTGATGGTATTTTCCTACCCTACCCTGTGCACATTTTTAAAAATGAAGTCCAATTGGTGGTATCTCTGATTTGTCAAGTATTGGTTTTGGATGATGATTGTCATGTAGGCGATGTCATCCTTGGTTTTTTATTAAGAATAAGTTCCCTAAGCCCTGAATCCCAGTCAATTCCTCTGTTTAATTTTGATGAGTATCTCGCTGAAGCAATCCATCTTCAGTTAACTGAGTTTCCAAAATTTTGGTTCTTTAGGTTTCAGACCTACTTGCTCAACATTCTGTTATGCTCTAATGTCACTGAGTTGAAATTTTTAAGTACTCTATGCTCTTCTGAATTGACCAAGCAAATCAACATGTTCGAATTTGCTAATTCGATCATGTCGGAAATGTACAAAATGTTGTTTGATGAGGATTTGCCCTGTGTTCTGGATGAGATGAAGTGTTTAATGCAGTCTTCACCCGAGGATCGGGTTGGAGACTGGTTTCTGTACAAGGACTACACTGTGTTAAGGATATATGGGTTTACCGGTCAGCCTTACAGGTTACCTGCCTTTTTAACCCCGAGGATTTTCGCACTTGAATTTATGAGGCAGAGGTTGATGTCTGAAGAAGATCATTTTGGGGCTTTCAAAAAGTCTTCAAACATTAAATTTCCACTTAAATTTGGCTCTTTCATTTTTAAAAGTAAAGGTGCCTTAGTATTTATAGAGAAATTGTTGGAGAATATGGATTTCCAAAAGGAATCAAAAGTGAATTATGATCCACATCATGTTATATCCCTAAGGAAATAAGCCAACAAGAATAAGCCATTTGAGCACCAGTCTGTTCAAAAATTTGGCTGAAACAGCCAATCTATTGCAGCTCAAGGAAGATCTACATACTGTACCAATTACAGTATTAGAAAATACTAACATTGTAATTAAGAGAAGTCTCTCTGAGATTGACAGTATGGAATTGGACGAAGATGGATCCCACAAAAAAGCAAAGCTGCTTGAAGGTGGTGAAATTGTAAATGATGAAATTTCTGATCGTTTCAAAAGGGTTTCCCTAGTTCCAATGAAAGCTGTGCAAGTGAATCAATTCTCCTTTAAAAATGTGGAGGGTGGTATAGATAGTTCAGAATCAAGCCCAATATTTAAGTCAAAATAAGAACTCAAAGCTAGCTATATGGAGAAGAGAAAATAGTCTCTGGAGGAGACAAGAAATTTGCTCCCGTGAGTGAGAAGTTTGTATAGTTCAAAAACCTCTCTAGTTTCTGCCAGAGATGCTAAGAGAAATACATTTAAGATGGCTATGGTAAATGACAAGAAGATGTCTAAAATGGAGATCCATCTGGACAAAATCAGTACTCCAGATAAGATACAACTTCACAAACAAACCAGTGATATCATTTACTCAGACTTATTACAAGCTATGGTAAGGATTACTAAGTTGCAAGTTTTGATAGACAAATTAGAAATCCAATTGAATCATGAAAGAGTTGAGAATAAAGCAATTGTCATTCAGATTAGGAAGTTGCAAACAGACATTGTTAGTTCAGATAGCACCCAGGAAGTCAAGAGGATGTTAGAAGAAAAAGACAATGCACTCCAGGTCCTAAAGAAAAAGCTGAAGATCCCAGGTGCTGAACATGTTCAGTCCTCTGAGTTATTGACTCTCCAAGAAGAAAAATATAAGGTCCATCAAGAGATGATGGAGTACAAAGGAAGAGTTGGGGAGCTATAGGAAGAAAAATACAGGTGGGAGGCTGAACGAAGCAAACTGTTGTCTCAAATTTCCTTAATGAAAAAGGATCAAAATGATGAGAAGGAAATTATGGAGGAGTTAATGAGTCAGACCCCCACTGATGAAGATTTGTCCATTGTGAATATCGAAAAGCCATTGGATGATTTCTCTGCAGATGATTTATTGGTGCCTATGTGCCAAGTAAGCTTAAAAGATGAGGCAATTAAAGAATTGAAGGAAGAGAATGAAAAGATAAAAGCTGAATTGGCCAAAGTAAGTGAAAGTAAAAAACAAATACTGCAGGACAGAAATCAAGTGCAGAAAAAAATCAACGAGCTAAAGGAGAAAAACATCGGGAAAGGCCCTCTCCAAGGGGTGAAACATATCATTTGGGATACCTTGTCAATAGAGATTACCAAATTTCGGCACTATCTAAATTTTATTGATGATCTGAATATACTGATAAATTTGGCCCACCAGAGATTAAAGCTGGTAAATGAACACATGGAGAAAAGACCTCTTGTTACAGCCCAGAACACATTGAATTTTCTAAATTCACTGACCTATCAGAAATTGCACGAGATGGGGATAAAAGATAGAATATCAATAGTGTTGTGGGCAAAGAAGTTCATCCACAAGCATCACTTGATGAAGACGGTCCAAGACAGATCAGAGGAATTGCTTTTGCAGGTTAATAATTTTAAACAGAATTTTAAGGAGCTGTTCGAGGATGGATTGCCTTCATTCTAGGATGTGGAGGGATGGATTTTCTCACAGGAAGACTATCATAACTTCCTTGTTCAGAGCCGCATGGACCACTCCAAATTTAACAATTTGGAGCAAATCTTAACAGGGAAAACTATTGTAGATATGTTAACAGAGGATTTCTAGATTTTCCAAAAATTCCTGCTTGTCAGAAAGGGGTTGCCCAAGGTATCATACGAGGCCTACATGGATCTCGAAGTATCAATTTGGGAAATGATGGAGTGTGATACCCCAAGCGCAGAACAATGGAAATCCGTGGAGCGGTTTGGAAATACGAAGTACATTCTTCATTCCTAGAAACAAGCAGCATACACGAAGGAGCTGACTGATCAAAGACATGGAGCTGATTGGGCGAGGACCTATCATCAAGATGATTTTTACTATATGATCTGTTAGGATTGGATTTGTAATCTATTCCTAGAATTTAAGGATTCAGTTACAAAACTCTAAATTAAGCCGATCATTCAGTTATTGATCTTCTTGGAAGACCTATTTTTTTATGTATATATTGGCATCTTTTTTATGTGATGGAGGTTGGAACCCATCGTGTTGTGGAATAATTTTGAAGAACATATCTATTTTTGAATAACAAAGCAAATGCATGAGTTTTTCCATAGATTCCTGTGTCATTGATATTGCAGTCTGTACTTCTTTCTTTGTGTAATCATATTTTCCTAGTGTAACACTTCATTTTGTTTCTTTCTTGTATCTGAAATACAGCGTTGGATGATTGGAATTCATATGTTTATGCTCTAGTCATCATTTCAGATATTTTATACATTTTCTACTAAAGTTGATATAGAATTCACCCTTGTTGATGCTTTGTATTAATGGACTGTTTTCTCATCTCTTCTGTTTCACCTAGATTATTTTGAATGACTGTGATGATGTGATTATCTTGCCTTTGATGAATCTCGTGTACATGCCTTTGTGATACCTTTATATTGTATATGACTCCATGCCCAATGGTTATGTGATTGTTTCAGCCATACATACAAATCTTTAAATGTTATTTTATATCTGGTCGTGTTAAATCTTTATTGAGATATCCCTCTCTGGAAGAAAATACCAGTTTCTTTCTAAAGTGGTTTTGTTGTTACCTTGGAGTTTACCTTTTACAACCTGGGTACATTCTGAGTGCTAACAAACTTCTTCAACTAACTTCATGTCTTTACAGAGAAACCTACTGCTAAATTCCCATAATGTTTCCATTTGTCCCTCTACATCAAGGTTGTCTCTTCTTACTAAATATTTTTTAAGTGTCTTTGGATATAAAGGCACAAATTGTGATGTGCATTTAAGTAAATAACATTGTCTTGTGGATCTACTTACAATTGATTCAACCAAGACATGGTGATCCACATTATAGTCCTGAGAACGAGTTTTTTTACCAATCGATGTGAATGCAGTAGAAAGAGATTTCATAATGTGATTACTTGATTCGATATTCTTCAATGTTCTTATGAATAAATTTATTCTAACAGTTTCCATACTCCTAGATTTAATCAAAGCTAAAACAATTGACATTTACCAGCTTCATATTTTTTATCAAAATATTGTTTCATTATTTGAGAAAATTGATGAAGGATAGTCCGTTTAGGCACCTTACCTTCCATGGAAGTCAATTCACTCTCATCCACTTGTATGCATTTAGGAGTTCTCTTTCACGTTGATGCAAGCTTTTTTGCGGTTTGAAATGCCGGAGTGATGTTTACATCCACTACAAAATGACAACTTTGATTAGGAGATTGAATCACCTCGCATGGTTGTTGTGGAGCCACATTTTCATCGTCAGGAACATAATGATTGATCTCTTCACAAATTTGTCCACTTAAGAATGCACCAATATTTTCATCTTCCCTATAACCAGCTTCCATTAATGTTGCATTATCCTCCTAAACATCTATGTCAAGTATCTGTGCTTTTCCTCGAGATGTTGAGGCACAAGTATTTGATGCAAAGTGTAGTGTTCCATCCGATGAACTCGATACTGAAATGTGGTTCACTGGAGAATGAATGGTATTTTACACTATCAAATTCCTCCACTTTGACTCTTCATCTGGGGTATCCAAAATTATATTTTATAGTTGAGTGGGAATGACAAGTATTTGTATTTAGCTTCTTCTAGTGTAAGCACCTTCCTTGCTGATTTCTAGCCTCTATTACATATATTCCCCATTGAAGTCCACCCAAACTTGTAAAATACCTATGGATTAGTGTAATAAATGATGAAATTACAGGTTGTATAGTTCTTTGTGCATGGGTTTAGAGGAACTATGTCTTTCGCTACTATAAAACTAGCCCGCGACCCACAACTCAACATTTTTTATAAAACAAGTATTGCACATGCAATATAACGCATCTTCGTTTTAACGCATATGCGTTATATCGCATATGTGTTATGGTTATAATGGTTTACCCATAAGCGTCTCTACATAAAACATGATTTTCATATCACATATGTGATATGAAAATCTGGTTAGGTAAGGAGAAATTAGCATTACAATGTTTAAGATAAAAGAGGGGGGGTATTCAAAGGAGTGAGAGAAAGGTGTAGAGGGAATCATGGGAGGGATGGATGGGTAGGGGATATATATGGGGTGGATGAAAGGAGGACAATTATAAGTGGAAGGGAGGGATGGGTAGGGTAGAGATATGAAAGGGGGGATGAAGGGAGGAGAAATATAAGTGGGAGGGGAATAAGTATAAGTGGGATGGAGGGATGGGAGGGGTAAGAGATATAGGGGGGATGGGAGACGGAGATATATAGGAGGGAGGGATTATTGGGTGCAACAAATACATAGGATAATGGATGGAGGAAAGATATAGCATAATGGATGGAGGGAAAAATGGGGGGGGGTGATTAAAGAGGGAGGAGAGGGATGGATGTAGTGGTTGTATAGAGATAGGTATATAGTGAGTGAGTGAGAGAGACAAATGGGGGAGTGGTTAGAGAGAGAGAGAGAGAGAGAGAGAGAGAATGATGGAGGGAGGGATGGTTAGAGGGTGAGAGAGTGGGAGGGAGAGGGGTTGTGGTGTTCCAATACCAAGAGGTGTGTAAGTTTGTTTGAGGGGGGAGTGGTGAGATAAGGAAGGAGTGGGGAGAGATGAAGAGAGGGAGGGAGGGGGAGAGAGGAAGAGAGGAAGGGAAAGGGGTGAGAGAGAGGGTTGAGGGATGGTTATATATGCAGAGGGATAGTGAATGAGAGAAATAGAGATGGTTATATAGAAAGTGACAGAGAGAGGGTGTGTGATGAAGACGCCTCTTTAACCTAGAAATGAGGATGGAAGACCAACTTGAATTGATAGGCCGATTGAAAGATCAATTGGTCCATATTCTTTTAGAACTAAAATTCAGACAAGTTTAGTTAAACTAAGATCCAGATATTTTGATCAGAACTCTAAATAATAATGGAGCAAGTTATACATTGTAGACATATTATCAAAAGATTATGAATGTGGAGGATTTCGAGGATATATGGTGGTGGGAAATGATTTAGAGAATTAAAGATGAAAAAAATTTAAAATTATCATCTGGCTTGCTCTTACCTCAAAAGTATTGACCGAAGATCTATATCAAAAGAAAATAATGAAGGCCCTGGCATATGTTATATTTGTTGGCAAGGTGGAGAAGACATATCCCACATCTTCATGAAATGTCCCTTTTCTCTTCTATTTTGTAATAAGATAGAATGTTGATTAGGAAAGAATGATATTTGGCAGCAAGGATGATTTTAAGGAAACATACTTATTTAAAAGTGTATAAATGTTGGCGAATATTACCAATTCTTAAAACGCCAACTATAAAATGATTGGTGATATTTTTCAAAAAATATTTTAATTTCCAAGGAATTTATATCATTTATATAATAATTTGGTGACTTTTAGGGTGAAAAAATTTTACCCCATCAAAATTAGGAAAAACAGGGTTTCAAAAAATGCAAAATGGCGAATCTTTTTTGAAGAAAAACATAGAAAAATAGCCCACTGGGCTAAAATTCGCCCCTAAAATTATCCCTGTTTGGCAGTACGAGTCTGTGGAGGTAGATTTAAAAATATGGTTTTCATGAGAATATCTAAACAATTATAGAGCAATTACTTTCCTAATTATCTTGAATCTTTGGAATTTTAGAAATGCTATGTCTTTTGAGAATTGACCCTCCCATTCTACACAGGTTTCTATTGATATGTGCTCTTTGAATAAAAAATTGAAGGAAGAGTCAAAGATCAAGATCAATATACATTCCCATACACACATTAGTTCATTTAAACATAAAAATATATCATCATATAAAGGTACCATGCACCATTATTCTACGAAGGGTGTATTAAAGTTTTCCATCTTCTCACATAGACCAAACAATATGCAACCCTTCCATTGGATTAGAGTAGCCTAACCAAGTATCCCAGGAGCTCAAGATCCAAGCCAAGGATTCGGTTCCAGTATCCAAGCCCAACTATGATCATCTTACAATGATTGGCTATCAATGCGAGATGACCGACTGGAAATAATTTTCCACATATATATACCATACAATGTATAATAGGTAGGTTAAGTTGTTACAAATTTATAGAAGCTCAAATCCACAAATATTCAACGTTTAACTCTTTATGCAAGTATCAATATATATTTTCATTATTTGTATTTTAAATCCATATTCAAGCATAACTACTTTCACACATTGGCAAAAGGGAAAACTCATTCTAAATTACCTAGTAGATATGGGAAGCTACAAGACACCCCTTTCCCAATTTCCCCTTCTTATCTCTATCCTACTACCAATTGTTTTGAGGTTGGTATAGACTCAAACAATGATTGAATTAGATTGTCTAGTTTAGGCAAAGGAGTTTTCTTTGTCTAAATTATATGATTCATAACTCCTCTTCATCCCGTTGGAAACCATTTATGTATCCATTTCAATAACATTCCCTTAATGGTTGACAGGTTGTTTTACTTGGCCTGTATTTTTTAATGCATATGCGATTTATATTGCATATGCATTTTGTATCACATATGCTCTTTTTATCACAAGTGTGATTTGTAAAATTTAAAATTTCGGTGAGAATAAGGCTTGGCATCATGTTTGGAAATAGCTTCGAACTACCAAACCTATTGGCTAGGCCAAATAAACCAGGGCTATTGCCTGTATTTCAGAACTCTATGAATATGCTTAGTTTCGATGGCATTTTTTTCTATGTCAAACACGTACTTTTTCCCTACATATGTATGTTCTATTTATTTATTATTATTTTTCTAAATGACACACGCCAATTTTTGAAAATAGATACATCCATTGTTTTTTATATAAATTTTGATTGTGTCCACCATTTCACAAGAAAACTATATGATGCACTACAATTTTATATATAGAAATCAAGAATTTCATTAAGTTTAGCCCCTAAAGTGTTGCACCCGCAAAGAACATTTTCGTTTCAAGGTTTTTCAGACTTCAATAATTAATAACAAAAAAAATCATTCATGATTTTTTCTGAAAAAATAGTGTTGCACTGGTACCATATGTCATTTATATGTCTGCAAGATTTTATCCAAAAATGACATCATTTACCTCATATAGTGTTGCACCCGCACAAACATATATGTTATGATGTGCTGAAAATTTGAAAACCCAATTTAAGGGAAACTAATTTTATAATCATTTTCACAAATTTTATATAAATAAAATTTATATATTATGAAAGCTTATTCAATTACCTAACTTTTGTCTTTTTACTTCATCTTCAAATTAGTTAGGGAAGTACCTCTAATTGCCACCTAAAGTCAGAGATTCCATGTTTTTCACTGTTATGTGGCATCTAAAGTGTCTTTAAAGGAGTCCATGATTGTGCATCAGCCAAAAGCTCTCCTGAAAATTTAATAGGAAAATGAGTTAAATATTCAAGTAATTATGTTAATGTGATAGACCCCTTTGGTGTCCCTTTTGATTAGTGTAACAATGTGAATTACAATAAAAAATAAAATAAAAGTTTTTTTCAAGCATCTGTAATTCATAGTTTTATTGAATGACATGTTTCTCCCCACTTGAGAGTTACTAATAAAACTATATAATAATAATAATAAAAATAAAGAAAATAATAATAATAATTAAAAAATGCAAATATAATATAATAAAACTAAATTGATCACACACAATATAATTAAGAAGAATAATAAAAAGGTAAAGCATAGAATATACTTGAGAAGAATAATAAAAAGGTAAAGCATAGAATAAATAAATTTTAAAGAATAAAGGACATTAATAAGAAAGTATAACATGAATAAATAAATAAGATTAAAATGATTTATTGATAATAAATTTAGATAATGATATTTTGCATAAATTCTTTTGAATTAGATATAATATTCAAAAAATTAATGAATTAACATTTTGAAATTAAAAAATAAAAAATAAAATTATATAATATATTAAAATAAATACATAAATGAAAAAAAGAAAAATAAATTATAATATTAAAAAAAAAAATGAGGAGAGAAATTAGGGAAGGGAGGGGTGTGGGGTTAATAACAAAGACCGTGAATGATGGACTTACGTCAATGTATAAGTATAAGTTTGTAATTGTGTTTTTTTATTATTATATAAATTATAATTTCAAGGTAGGTAAATGAGAGTTTTAGTAACACTTTGTTTTTGTTAAAAAGTCAAAGTTTGTTTTTTTATGTTATTATTAGAATGTTCTTTTTCCTTATTAAATTATAATTTCAAGGGTTGTTAGGTAAATGAGAGTTTTAGTAACACTTTGTTTTTGTTAAAAAGTCAAAGTTTTTTATGTTATTATTAGAATGTTTTTTTTTCCTTATTAAATTATAATTTCAAGGATTGTTAGGTAAATGAGAGTTTCAGTAACACTTTGTTTTTGTTAAATGTCAAAGTTTTTGATGTTATTATTAGAATGTTTAGTAATAGAAAATTAAGGAAGCAATAATGGAAAGCATTAGTGATATGTTCTTTTTCATGAGATTATGAAAAATATTGGTGATATGTTCTTTTCATAAGTTTGGATGGACATATGGATTTGGTGATTGCTGAATTAGGGAATCTAGAATTAATCTTTGATGCTTTTGAATAATTACTAAAGGTCAAATTTATCTTTGATGCTTTTGAATAATTACTTGAAATTTTTATGGAGTTTTAAAAGAGTTTTGATATTATTACTATCCATAAATGCAATGAATCTTTGATGCTTTTGAATAATTACTAAAGGTCAAATTTATTTTGATGCTTTTGAATAATTACTTGAAATTTTTATGGTGTTTTAAAAGAGTTTTGATATTATTACTATCCATAAATGCAATGAATCTTTGATGCTTTTGAATAATTACTAAAGGTCAAATTTATCTTTGATGCTTTTTGAATAATTACTTGAAATTTTTATGGCATTTTAAAAGAGTTTTGATATTATTATTATCCATAAATGCAATGAGAAGGTTATAAACTTATTCCTTCATAGAATTTAATTATCCTTCATTCATAATCTTCATCATTAACCTCACTAAACATTCCTCTTCATATTCATATTTAGTTACTCTTTTAAATTTTAATCTTTAAAAAAAAATTCCACCAATTTTAAATATTTTTTAATCTCATTTTAAGTGAGTTCATAAGTTATATCTCATCTCTTTTTCTTTCTTTTTACTATTTCATCTATCTTAGTGATTTATTAATTTTAAACTAATAATTTATTAATTTTTAATAATATTTAAACATTTTAATCTTTAAATTGATCCTTTAAATCATAATCTTATTTCAGTTTATTATTAATAATTGGTATCTCAATCTTTTTTTTAATATTTATTATTAATCCTTTTTATTTTTCAAAATTTATTATATTTTATGTTTAATTATTATATTTTATGTTTAATTCTTTTTAACGTATCCGTAGGTCCACTTGAGTAGTAATTTTTTTATTGACTTTATTGGTTTATCATCAATTTATTTATTTATTATATTAATTTTAATAAATAAATATTATATTATATTATTATTATTTTATAGTTGTTTTAAATACATTTTTTTTAAATAAATTGTTATTTTAAATTTTTTTTAAATATTTATTAATTTTAAAATTTTTATTTTTATTTATTATGATAAATAAAATTAAGACTTTTCAAACTTCAACCTATCGTATTTCCAAAAGGACTAATTAATTACATAAATATTCATATTCAAATAATTAACAAAAATATTAAATTCTATCATTACATACAAAATAAACAAATAATTAATTAATAAAATTTATAAAAATAAATAAATAATAAAACATAACAAAATATAAGACTAAAAAAATAATTAAATCAAAGAAGAAAGATCATCCAACATAAAAACAAATTGCAGATATAATTGATGAAGTCCGTTTCTTTGAGCAGATGCAATTGCAAATCGTGAAGATAAATTGTGATCTAACATTCAAGCCAACATGTTGCATGTTTTGTTGGATCTGCACGCCATTCTTGGTCATTAAATTGAGTCGGCTCCATGGGCAAGAATCGATCTCGCTGATCAGCATTGAAGGCATTCAACCATTCATGCATTTGGATAAGATTCGGAGCTAAGTCCCAGCCCAGTAAAGAGAACGAAGCCTGTCGAAGATTGACAGAAATTACACAGGTGGAAAGAGTCGTACTGTGGGTGAATTAGAAATCGATATCCGGATTAACAGTGAAATTGAACAGGAGGCTCCACCAGCTAGGTATGAGAATCCCAGTAGATGCAATGATAGGAGTGTATAGCACGAAAATGATGCCTGGAAAAAAAGTTTGAACAGTAGATGCATTACTGGTGTGAATAGAAGTGTATAGCAGGAACATGAACCAGCAATACAAGTTTGAACAGTAGATGCAATACTGTTGTGAAATGAAATTAGTGACAAAACCGTATATAGTAGACATGGTAATACTGTAGTGGGAGTGTACAACACGAAATTTCAGGAACAAAAGTTTAAACAGTAAATTAAGCAAAGCCCAGAAGATGAGTCTAGAAAAAATTGTGGATGATATGATAAATGACAGTTTCAGTGCTTGCAGTATTAAAAAACCCAAATCGAACAGGAAATTTTGTTTCTTCGGACAGTTGACTGTAATATCCAATCGAGGCGCAACTCCTTTGTATGAGATGACTCATTACTAAGCCCATTCCTTTGTATGAGATGACTCATTACTAAGCTTATTGATTTGATAGATAGGATAGTGTGATGACTCATTACTAAGTTGATAGCTTCTTGAGTGCAATACATAAGAAGAGGTTTGTACTTCAAGAGATTCGATCCTTCTAGGAGCTTGATAGAGCCTAGGATTTGGATCTATGCTGGTTGTAACTCTAAGTGATGATAAAGTATAGAGATATTACACATTGGTGTTTTATATTACATGTTATATATCTTTACATTTTCATCCTTGTCTTTTTACATTCCCATCTCTCTCTTTCTCCTCTATCTCTCTTTTCTTCTTTCTTTCTCTTTCTCAATAACTCTATTTCCCTATTCCTCCCTCCCTAAGCATCATTATCCCGTTCTCACTCTCTCTCTCCCATACTCTACCTACACCTAACCCAATCCCTCTCTTGCTCCCATAACACCTCTCACTCTCTCTCTCACTACCCTTAACCCACCTTCTCTCCCTAACCCCTTTCATACTCTCCCTACCCATAACCCCCTTTCTCTCTCCTACTTCCCCTACCCCTAAGGAATCCTCTGTCTCTGTCTCACCTAATAAACGTACCATCACTTACCAACACCCCATATCTCTCTCTCTCTCTTATTCTCTTCCCTTGCCCTATACCCCCTCTTCTTTATAACTATCCTAATGCTCTCTATACCCCTATCCTCCCATCTTGATCTCTATCTCTTTCTCTCCCCCAACACCCTTCACTACCCCACTCCTTGGATCTCTCTATAACACACCTCAAAATTCTATAAATAAAAAAATCTTATATATAACATATACCTAAGACACATTATTTAAATCCTTATTTGTAATAGGGAATTATTGAACATTGCGAGCTTATTGCGTATTCTTGGCATTTACTTGCTCGTTCAACCATTCCCCATCTCATAACCCATTTCTGTCAATTAAAATTTGATTTATTGAACTGTTTAATCCTGATTTGTTAAGTTATTGTCCTTTCCACAAAGACCCTTCCATGATGATCCTTTCGCAATGCGGATTATGAATTGTGGAACGCCATTTATCTCTTTATAAATTAACCCTCTGCAATTGACCTTCCATAATGGGATTGCGGATTTCGTATTTTAACTCTTTATAAAATTAACCTCCCGCAATAAGCTTTCCATGATGCGTATTGTGGATTGCGGAAAGTACTTTAACCATTTATAAATTAACCCTCTGTAATTAGCTTTCCGCAATGCGGATTGCAGCACGCATTTTGACTCTTTATAATTTACCCTTTTGCAATTAACTTTCTGCAATGTGGATTGCAGAACGCACTTTAACTATTTATAAATGAACCTTCTGCAATTAGCTTTCTACAACACGGATTGCAGATTGTTGAACACATTTTAACTCTTTATAAATTAACCCTCCACAATTGGCCTTCCACAATGCAGATTGCGAATTGCAGAACACATTTTAACTCTTTATAAATTAACCTCTGCGATTGGCCTTCCGCAATGTGGATTGCGGAACACATTTTAACTCTTTATAAATTAATCTCCTACAATTAGTTTTCTACAATGCGGATTGCGGATTGTAGAACACACTTTAACTCTTTATAAATTAACCCTCCACAATTGGCCTTATACAATGTGAATTACAGATTGCGGAACACATTTTAACTATTTATAAATTAACCTCCTGCAATTAGCTTTCCACAATGTAGATTGCGGTTTGCGCAACACACTTTAAATCTTTATATATTAACCTCCTGCAATTAGCTTTCCATAATGTGGATTGCAGAATGCACTTTAACTCTTTATAAATTAACTCTCCACAATTGGCCTTTCGCAATGCATATTATGGATTGCGGAACATATTTTTAACTTGTTATAATTTATCCCTCTGCATTTGGCCTTCCATAATGTGGATTGCGGAATGCGGGTTCCCTTTTTAACACTTTTAAGGATTAACCTCCCATAATTCGCCTTCCACAATTAAACTAAAGGTTTGGGACTTTGATTTTGTATGTGTTTATTTTGGGTTTTAAGCATTTAGATAAATTACAGGAGGTGATACCATGATCTATGTAAGGGATGAGATCTAACGTATAAAAGAGTCAAGGCTCTACCTATGAATAATCTGGGGCAACCACAAGGTGGACTTACGACCCTACCATTACAGTATGGGTTAGGTTTCAACAGCTTGACCCCTAAGGTCTAATATATCTTGAAGAAAAACAATATTTAGCATACTAAATTTTCTTGTGTTTTGATTGGTTGTATCTATTAATTCTCGTTATAAATATTGATGAGATCTGTAACAGATCATTAAAAGAACAGTAATGGATGTAATGTGTATAACTACTCGGATATAGGAAGTAGATATTTAACTTGTAGTTATATTTATTACATAAATTGAAAGGATTCAATCCCGTGACCTTTACATTGCTATTCAATGTGTGGAGACATGTTTTAGTTTGATTTGGGGTTTGTAAAATCAACAGAATTGGAGGTTATCTATTGCCTGTAATATTTTATTTCCTTTATTCATGATTTAATAATTATATATCTATGCAACATTAAGTTTATTAGGGGATCTATATAGTCTAGATGAGGTATTTTCTGTGTAAGCATTTACGATAGTGTCATTTGTAGTGCATTCATATATGGAATTTATTTGCTTACTTGGAAAATGCAGATTTATATTATAACTAGAGATCATAGATTCAGTCGACACTTCAATTCTGAAATTATAGATTGAGGTAAATTTAAGAAAATAATCTATATAAGAGATTTACAGTCGAATATAGCATTATACAGTACATATGATAAATAAATGATTTCATTTCATTAGGTGTAAGTATAACAATAGTAAGCTAATTGAAAAAAATTTAGAATTTATATTAACCTACTGCAGATCTAGGATTTAATCATATTCTACAATGATTAAAACTATAAAGTATAGACTTGGAACCAACGCTAAGAAAATAAAAGTGGAGAAGTTGTTCCTACCAACCAACTCCCAGAGAAGCCAGTTACTTGCTCCAAAACCCCCAACCCTGTTCATTGAACCACAAGAGAAAAGTCTTCAATGCGCTATCTCTTGCATTTCACATATGTTAATCTGTGTCCAATGCTCGCCTCCTGCTGCTTATGGACATACTAATTTATAGTATTTTTGTCTAGGACTTGGTCATTTATGAGCCTCCTTCTCTTTAGCACTCAACTAGGAGTGCTGACCTGATTTTTGAGGATGATGCCTCCTGCACCTTGAGTTCTCAGTCAGTGGCTTATGCCACTTGTCTTTTCCTCTTATGTGTCAGCAAATACTCTTCAACAACTATCTCCACTTTTGTCCCTCTGAGCATACTTTATTAAGTAATTTTTTTATTAAAAAATATTTTATTCTCGACTTTTTTGTCAAAAATAATAAAAATTAATAAAGTATATTTCCAACAGAATTAATAATAATTATTAATTCAAGGGGTATTATATACACCTCCCCTTAAAATATAACACCATCCTCGGTGTTATAACTTTTGTTTTTATTCTTTCATTTCAGCCTCTTTGAATAAGTCTAGATATTCCTCATGTTTTTATAACTGAGGTGCTTCCATTGCACCTTGACCTGTTAGATGGTACGATTTTGGAGTAAAAGTTTTCTCATGTCGAGAATGCGCTCTGACCCCACTTGGAACTCTCTTTCGGGTTCCACTTGGATTACATTCGAATCAATCACATGAGAAACATCATGAACATATATTTTCAATATATAAATGTGAAATACATTATGCACTCATAAGGAAGTACCAACCCCAAAATTTGGAATTACTAAGCCCAAAATGTATCTTAAATAAGAAAAAGGTGGAGATAGATAAGCAAAATTAAGAGAGAAAAAAATAATATTACGTTATTTTTGCGATAAATTTTGATCCCAAAGTCGGATTTGGGCACTCTTAGTACCATTAGAAAGGTATTGTTGATGGATACAACTTTTGTATTTTGTGCTTCAGTAGATTCCTCACGGTTTGGTTGGGGCATGCATTTTTGTAAATCTAGGCATGAAGAATCTTGAAAAGATATTTTCAAAGATGCTTTATGAAAAGAAATATGCTTTTTATAAAGCATCTTTGAAAATATGTTTTATGAAAAGAAATATGCTTTTCATAAAGCATCTTTGAAAACATGATTTTCAGGATTCCTCATGCCTAGATTTACAAAAATGCATGGCTCATACAAACCATGAATAATATCGCGAAGCACAAAATATGAAAGTTGTATCCCTTGATGAGTCATTTCTAACGGTACCAAGAGCGCCCTAATACAACTTCAGGATCAAAATTTATCACAAAAATACCATAGTATTCTCTTTTTCTCTCTCATTTTTGCTTATCTCTCTCTACCTTTTTCTTATTTAGGATACATTGTAGAATATGGTAGAATGTTATGCTTTAATATTGGGTGGTAGGACCAACTGGTACACGACCAACCCCACTTTACCTAAAATTTCAAATGGCCTGCAATATTTTGGGTGCCAATTTTGAATACTTACCCAGTCAAAAGGAAATTTTCTTTGGATTTACCTTTATATAACATGATCCCCACGTGGAACTCTCTAGGATTTCTTCTTAAATCAACATACCCTTTCTTTATGTCTTAGGAAACCTTCAAATTTTGTTGTACTTGTCTCACATTTAGTTCCATATATTTTAATAAATCAGGTCCTAACATTAACCTATCATCTAGGATGCTCCATGATATTGGAGCATTACACTTACGCCCATATAATATTTCAAACAGATTCATACCTGTAGAAACTGGAAAATTTTTATTATATGCAAATTCTACTAGTTGTAGGTAATCTCCACACTTACTTGGTTTTTTCATGACATACATCCTTAGCATGTCCTCTAAGATTTCATTTATTCTTTAGGTCTGCCCATCCGTTTGTGGATGATATGCAATATTGAAATTTAACTGTGTTCCCAAACCTTTAAACAAGGCTTTCCAGAAGTTACCTACAAATTTTGCTTCTCAATCAGATACTATCACTTTCGATACACCATGTAGCCTGAATATTTCTTTCATGAAAATATATGTAATGTTAACATCTTTATAGGTAGATTTAACATGAATAAAATGAGAATCCTTAATTAATTTTTCAACTACAACCATGATGGAATCATGTTGTCCAGAATTCTTTGGTAGGTCGGTGGTGAAATCCATGCTAATTATTTCTCATTTCCATTTCAGAATGGGTAATGGCTGAAACAGTCCTGCTGGATGTTGATGCTCTGCCTTAACTTGCTAACATTCTAGGAAGTGAATGCAGTATTCAACCACTTCTTTCTTCATGTTTGGCCAAAAGAAGTCCTTCCTGATCACATTGATCATTTTCTGGTATCGAGGATGCCCTAAATATGGTGTTTTATGTAGTTCATTCATGACTGTATGTTTAATTTCCATTGTGTTCGGTATGTAAAACATGTTTTTATGCAACAACAATCCTTGCTGGTTTAGGCTGAAATCTGTTTTTACTTGATTTTGTTCATTTTTAGTAGTCTTTTCTTTTAAAATATGATATTCTCTATCAGAATTTTCAGTGCTTAGAATCTAATTTTTCAGATCAGATTCATAGTTGCTACTTGCAAATAGTAAATTCACATGACGACTTAGAACGTCTAGTACTTTATTTTCTTTTCCTTTTAAATGTTTGATTTCGAAATGATATTCGCTTAAAAACGATAACCATGTGACCTGTCTTGCATTCAAATTTTGTTTGTCAAATAAGTATTTAAGACTTATGTTATCCAACGTAAGTAAAAATTTCCTTCCAATTAAGTAATGTCACCACATTTTCAAGGAATGAATTATAGCAACAAGTTCTAAATCATGTATTGCATATATTTTCTCATGTTCTTTTAATTTCCCTGATTCATATTCCACAACATAATTTTCTTGTAATAAAAATATTCCTAGCCCTTCATTTCAAGCGTTGGTACATACGAAAAAATCCTTGAATGGATCAGCAATCTTTAAGTTCGGGGCAGTAGTTAATAGGCATTTTAGTTTGTTAAATCTTTCCATGCATTTTTTAGTCCATTCGAACTTTTTACCTTTCTTTTGTAAATAGGTTATGGGGTAGGAAATTGTTACGAAGAGAAATTCCTATGGCTTGGGGTACCACAACAGACAGCTTGACTCCAGAAATCAATCCTTTCCTATATGCAAGAGAAACCAAATATCTAACACTAAAGGATCTTGATTCGTACCTTATTCCGGATGGTTGATGTAGATCCCCATTGAACTTTCCAACTCTAGCTTGAATTGATAAGTTGCTTCCTCAACATTCAATAAACAAGACAAGCATGATATGTATAATCGTGCTAGACCTACTCTAGCATATATAATCAATAACATATAAGCATTTGAAATCATTCATAGATCAAATATTCATTCAAATACACATTATTGGATAGGAAAAGATATTTCTATTAATATAAAACAGAGATTACAATAGAGACAACCTCTGTCGGCACATCTACGAATCAGAGAAACTGAGTCCCCCACTTGGGCCTCCACCACTTCAATCCTCCATCTCTTGATAGCAATCTCACAAGCAAAAGGCAAGCTTGGGAAGAACACAAAAGTGCTCCAAGGGGCAAAGGGATGCAGACTCAAGTATAAGCACCGGCAACAATGGACTATAGTTTTATTGCTCTCAATTCCTCGTGACTTCAATGTATCCAAAGGGTTCCTTATATAGCTCTTCAATGGGGTAATGAAAGGTTGAATATGAGCAATCTCAAGGAATATGGAAGGCCAGAGGATAAGTGAGTCAGATCCACATCAAGGAAAACTACAAAAGAATTTGGCCTTTTGCACACATCCCTATGTACGCGGTTTTATGGGTCAAACCTGTGTATATACGTGATAAAGGGTTTAAAAGTCACGTATAGAAATTTTTACATGCTTTTAGGGATGATCTTGGAAACATTAAAAGTACAAAAATGGTCCATGAGGTCTAAGGAGCCTACAGAGGGACAGGGAAGGACATAAAAGTGTGATTCACCATGTGTGGTAAAATTAGCTATAACAGATGCCCCCTAATGTCTGAGGTCAGAGGGGTCATATGATGGCCGAAATACATTATAAGTCCATCCCAGAAGTGAAGTGATAAAGAACCCAGTGGAAGAACTAGCCATCCAATCAGCACTATACAATGATACAACTCTGCACATAACTACAAATAGATATAGCAGTCCTGGATACATAAGAGTACAATGACCATGAATAAGCATGATACAATATAATATATGTGGTCATCGCCACGTACGATATAAATAGATAAGAATCTCCATGATGGAGATATACAAAGGATCATGATCTCCATGATGGTTGAAGATATATAATGGATCAAGATCTTCATGATGGCTGGAAATGTCTGACATATACTGGAATCAAGTCATGAGAGCTGAAATCTCATGAACACTGGCACGTTCAAGGAGGTAGCATATAAGAGATGCCACCAATCTGGAAGGTTTTCTACACAAACCGTTATGAGTACATGTCCTACTATGTGAATAGAGGTGTCGAGGTCAAACATAGCAGTCCATTGTCTGATTACCGGTCATTGATGTATACCATTAATAGATGCGAGATCACCCACCAATAATGAAAATTGGAATCAAGGTACTAGAGTGAAAAATAACAAGTGTGAATAAATGTGTTGAGGTTGAACACTTGAGATAATCCATCGATCAGGGGACATTGATGTATTCCCAAAAAAATTTCGATGGCGAGAGAACTTGCCACTGATGACTGCAAGTCTCAAGGCACTCAAACATGAATCTAGATTCCCATCCCAGAATAAATGATTTGAAGTCGATGGGATGAAATCCATTGGAAGGAGGGCATTAAGGCATCCCCCATCATCCAACACGAGGTACTCAACAAAGCTGTGTAATGTGGAAGGACTCGATCATAAGGTGCATGAACCAGTAACTGTACCGGGAATGGCCAACATGCAAAGTCAAGATAACTGAGGAATGGCCGACTCAAGTTTCAACTTCCTTTGAACAAGAGCATAAAGGCAGATGGTGACTGAATGTAGGCAGCATAGACTCGATATGCAAAACTAGGACATATCTGCGACACAGGAGGCATCGATAGAGGCTCCATAGGGATTGGAAGCTTAACCAGTTGATGGAGATAAACTCAGATAAACGAGTACAGCTCCTAAAGTCAAACTATTAACCCAACCCACGGATGTGATATACAGTGCTACCGAGAATGGCCGACATGCAAAGTCAAGATAATTGAGGAATGGCCGACTCAAGTTTCAACTTCCTTCGAACAAGAGAATAAAGGCAGATGGTGACTGAATGTAGGCAGCATAGACTCGATATGCAAAATTGGGACATCTCTGCGACATAGGAGGCATTGACAGAGGCTCCATAGGTACTAGAAGCTTAACCCGTCAGTGGAGATAAAATCAGATAAATGAGTACAGCTCCTAAAGTCAAACTATTAACCTAACCAACGGATGTGATATACAGTGCTCTGTTCGAAGGTGACATGACTCAACTGCTGCCAAAGATAACACCTTTTCTTGTCCGGCTTTTTGGTTTTTTAAATTGTTTTGGACTTTTTCAAATATTTGAAAAGCTTGAAAAAGAATAAAATTGCTTTAAAGTTACAGACTAGGAGGAGAAGAGTGTCAAATGGAAAAACAAACTAGTTCCAAGTAGTGGAACATACTTATGCTCAATGCAAGGACACATATGTAGGATATCAACACTCGGGGGAAAGTCCCCTCCTGGTAAGAATAGGGAATCAAGCTGCAAAGGATATATAAAATGGCTCTACGTGGCTAGACATGAGACAAGCTTGGGCTATATGGCTGATACTCAAAGTCAGGGAAGCTAGCATAACGCTCAATGAGGCAGGAAAAGCTCACGATAATGCAATTACAACTTAACATAAGGGTGTTCGGGGGAAACAGGCTAGCAAAAGATCAAGGGGAGTATGAGGCTCTTGCGAAATGTCATGGAAATACTATACAATGGAATCCTACACCCCACAAGACAAACTGTCGGCATGGGAACCAAATGAAAATAAGGAGATAACTAGGGTACCCATGTAGGGTCAAGCTCTACCATTCTAATCATGCCACTTCTAAAACAACAAGAAGGTTCTGTGACAAGATAGAATGGGTTTGTACCTACAGTTATAATGAAACAGTCATAAGGTCATGAAAAATGAAAATGGAGGTGAAACCTAACCTATATGCTAGTTTAAACATGATACCTAAAATCGGCATGAACAAGTCAAAACAATGGTCAAAATAGGGCTCAAAATGGTCTCCTACATCATATATTAGTAAAAAACGGTCCAAAACTATAGAAAAGGGGGTAAAATTTTTCAAAAATTTGAAAAATTTCTATAAATAGTGAAAAATTCAAAACATTATATAACATTTGAAATTTTTATCGAATTGAGCTCAGAACTTCATAAGCGAATTCTGGGAGATCCAGTTGGCGGAATCTGACACCGTTTTTTCTAAGTAATTTCCCATGCCCTGCTCTTAAGATTTGTTGGGTTGTAGAAATCCTAGCTAAATTACCACCACATGCCCCTCCGTGGCAATCATTTATCACAAGCTCAGCCTACTCATGAGTTAAACAATGATGTAAAATGGAATCTACCCCACAGCAGTACAATGTGTTATCCACTATGAGGTAATTCTTAGATACGTGACATAAGCGTCATTGTTCATCCTATGAAAGGTGAGTAGGGACCTTCAATGTTTTTAAATATATGATAATATCCCCATACCATGGATCCAAAGTTGAGATTAGGAAAATGTGTTCATCGACAAACATATATTCACAAACTTCCTCCTCCTCTTCACTTGGGAAATCAGATATAAGCTCCGCAAAAATCAACGATTTCTTTGATTTTGCCGAAACAAACTCGAGATCAAATGCTTGCAAGATGACAATCCACTTATTATACTTCCCCCCTATTATCCTTCTAGTGAGGATAAATTGAAATGGATTGACATGGGCTACCACCAAGGTCTAGCGAAGAAGAATATAGTGTCTCAATCTTTGAACTGCATGAATGGTAGCTAAGGCAAGCTTCTCCACATGGGAATAACAGATCTCCGTATCTATAAGGTTTCGGCTCAGATAATATATGACATGTTCTTGGAGCTCCTCATCCTCTTGAACCAAAACCATACCAATCGTCTCCATAGACGCGGCCACACAAAGAAGAAAATCACAGCTATAGTCGGGTGGACTAATCACTGGGGCCGATGCTAAGGCTCGGTTAAGTGCATCAAAGGACTCCTGGGATCACTCATCCTAGCAAAAGGTAGTGTCCTTCTTCAAAAGATGCATAAAGCCTCTAGTCAAATTGGCAAAGTTGACGATGAATCTCTGTAAGAAGTTTTCCATGCCTTGCAAACATTGAAGATGTCTAATGTTTCTCCGGAGTGACGATTGAGGTATTACCTCAACCTTCAAAAGGTCAACTCTTATACCCTACTTGGAGAGAATATATCCTAATAAGTGACTAGACACACAAAAGATGCATTTATGAAGATTTAATCGGACCAAATAATGGCGGCACCTTTCGAACACTAATCTCAAATGGTAGGAATGACGCATCCTCTGACGAGAATGAGTAGCAAGGTCATCCAAAAAGACTTCAATAATCGATTTGAGATCATGGAAGATCAAGGTCATAGCCCCTTGAAAAGTGGCTTTGATGTTTTTAAGGCCAAAGGGCATCTTCCGATATGCAAAGGTACCCCAAGGACAAATAAAGGAAGTCTTATGTTGGTCCTCAGGTTTGATCTGTATCTGATTGTATCTGAAAAAGCTAAGGAAAATACCTCACTTCCCACACACTCATCCAAAATTTGATCAATAAATGGTGTGTGAAAATTATGCTTAGGACATTCATGATTCAAGTCATGAAAATCAGTGCATATACGGATCATTCCCTACTTCTTATCAACCGGAACGGGGTTTGAAACCCACTCTTTCAAGGGAATGGGATAGATAAAACCGACATTCAAAAGCTTTTCTATCTCAGCCTTAATCGCGGGTGCTTTCCTAGGATTCACCGCACGCAAATGTTGTCGAGCAAGTTTAGCATTGGGATAAGTTTTAATTTCATGCTCAACAATGCGAGGGTCGATACCTGGAATTTCCTCGTATAACCAAACAAATACATCACAAAATTCTTTGAACAGCTCGGTATACTCTTGAATCTCAGCATGGGAACATTCTGCCCCAATATAGATATTCTCAATCTTGCCAGGATCGCGAGAGGTATTGATAGGAATGGTAGGAGATATATTTACCATGTTTCCATCATCCATCGGACTAGGAGAGCTTAATGGAACCACGAAACTACCAATTATCTCACTAATAACCTCCTTAAAGTCCTCATGCTCCAAACGGTCAAGCTCAGGAAGGAAGTAAGATCTATGATGCAGCTCTTCCCAAGGTGGCTCAACCCCAGACATAGCCTCAATAATAGCTTCATCTGAAGGAAAAACACTATCAAGAAAGTCATGTGCATGAGAAGACTGAACTGCCCATGCAGGTAGCACATATGGGTCCTCCTCCTCTGTCTGCGAAGAGGAAGGACTAGGCTCTGCAGCACATTCAATATTAGCTTGATATGCTATCATAGCTATAGGAAACGACACATCCGTTCCGATGGGATCACTCGAAAAACTCGGTGTAGGAAGAATCCAAGGATCTTCCATATGAGTGGTGCAAAAAGACACTGAACAAAATGATGATGAATCCTCACTGGAAGTAGACTCGATCATAAGAACAGGTGCAGGACAACTAAATGATCCCATAAGGGATGGGTACATGTCAACACTCACACTCCCAGTTTCCGGCTGAGAGTGCACGACAATTGGGACAGAAGCTCCCAAAGATGCGGTAACACATGGATTCTTGAATGAAATTTGATCAATCATAAATATCTTCCCATTAAATGGAAAGAATACAACTCGAAATAGAGAAGAAACTATGGCTTGCATACTGTACATCCAATTCCTACCCAGTAACAGATTGTAGTCAAGGGGCGCATCAACCACCTCGATCTCGATCGCGATGGTCTTCGCTTCCAAACAGACCTTAAGAGAAGGAAGAATGTCATGCAACCAAAACAATCTCCCATCAAACACAGTCAACATGGTAGTAGATTTAGACAACTTGGGGGAACCCAAACCCTTCCAACACACCAAAGACATCACAGAAGTAGCAGCGCCTTTGTCAATCATAGTGCATTTGATGGTCTTGTTAAGACATTCTACATCAATCAAGAGAGACACATAGTAAGGAAAGTGAGGCTATAGTTCTACGGTTTCAAATTTTATGATAGAGGAAGAATTATCATCGTTAACACCAAGAGCAGAAAGCAAAGCCTTCCTTTGTGAAGGACAACTGTGAAGTACTTCGAGTGCAGACATCGCATAAGGAGTGTGGCCCAAATCCTTGACAACAGAATAGTTCTGGGTGGCTCGGACATTAGGATTGTGCCCCGAATGTTTAAGGACTCCCTTAGGAATGCGAGGTGCAACTTCAGGTTTATCTACCAATTTTTAAATACGCAAAGGACTCCTGGATGGATCAGGTTCCTTTCCAAGGTCTGGTTGTGACGAACCATAGTCCTTCGCATGAGTCACAACCTTAGTAGCATGAACCATTTTGATGCAACCATGACCACTACAAGCTTTGGGCAGATATTGAACCCCACCAGACTGATCATGGGTCCTCGAGTTCATATTTTGATTATGAGGTAAAGGGTTAGTTAGCACAGTTGGGCCTTGCGCTATGAACTTCAAGGCTTCTTCTATTCGAGGGCACAAGTGAGTCAGGTGGTCCTCCTTACACACCTTGCAAGGAAACTTAACCTTACATTTAGGCTGCTTGTCCCCCCCAGCATTTCAGGTGTTCTTGCCATTAGAATTGGAGTTTTCATTCCTATGCCCACCCTTACGATTGGCTTTACCCTTCTTCTTATTCCTTCCGGGTTGTTGGTTACCCTTCTGGTCTGACGATTTTACCGAAAGCACACTCACCGTTTGGGTTGGTTGAGACAAAGGTGTGGCTTGTCTTGAATCAGATTGGTTGATAGATAATTGACTGACCTGTTTCACAACTGAATCCACAGGTTTGGTACTCGTACACCCAACAATGCCATCGGCATGTGGTCTAGGTTTGATCTTAAGGTTGAAACTAGAACGCAGAGTGTTAGGAATGATCTCATATAACAAAATGGATTGAGCATAAATCAAATCCAATTCTTGCACCCTAAAAATGGCTTGTTCCTCATTCTGAACTCCGGATGTGGAAACATCCTTCGCTATATAAGGTAGTAACGAATTAAGGAACCACTCGAGGAGAAACTTCGGCAGTATGAAGGCTTTAATCAATCTCTTCTGTCTACGCCACTCTTGGATATGGTATGAGATATGCGTGGCTTTGTCTTGCCAAAATGTCTAAAAGAGTTCCGTACCAACATCGTAACGCACTGGTAGCTGGAAGTGGTTGAGAAAATTCATAACTAGGTCATCGAACAAAGTGAATGCCCCCCTAGGTAACTCTATGTACCATTTCGTTGCAGGCCCTGTAAGGGTGCATTGAAATAGCCTTAAATGGATCGAATCTTTGTGTAAGGAATTAGAAGAGAACCAAAAGTGAAATGTAGTAACATGTTCACTAGAATTTTCTCCTGGTTTTGCCTCTAATTTGGGAATGTCTGAGGGAAGCTTCGTAGGGACAGCCGACCAATCCAGGTCATAAGATACCAGATCATTCATCAGTCTCGACAAGTCAGGAAAATTTAACATTGCGAGGGAAGGGATCCTAGGTTGAAAGAGTCTATGAGACGCTCCTTGATAATTTTGGTTCACATAGGACTAATTACCATAACCACCATGGCCATGGCCATAGTATCCTCCTCCTGTTTAACCTGTGTAGGGTGGCATGGAAGCACCATAATGTGGTGTACCTTGACTATTTGGGGCTACAAAGACATAATTCGGGGAGTAAGCAGGTTGTTGATACCCGTACCCATAAGGTGAATAAATCTATGCATACTGCGGTCCATAATATGGTCCATAAGAGGCCCCATGAGATGTCCCATGAGAAACTCCATAGGTAGGAAAGACATTTCGAAAGTAGGAATATGACCTCCAGAATTAGGAATATGCCCTCCCAAGACAACAGGAGGTACTTGAATCTGAGACACAACTACATGAGTAGCAGCAATACGCACATGAATTGTAGCAACATTCCATCTCGAAGGACCGCGTGAATGATGGGGAGGAATAACATTTGAAGAACTAGGAATATAGGATGAAGGGACATGTGAAACTATGTAAGTGGTATTCCCTACCGTTGCTCATATTGGTTCTAGAATTTGAATAAGACTACTAACACCAGGTCTAGGATGAATGTGAGATGTAGCCTCCACCGCCAGGATGGAGGTTGCAATGTGGTTCATGCTCCCAAATCTCTCCGCATGGAAAGGAATGGGAATGCCCCCAAGCATAGCGCTAGGATCAAATTCTGACTCGGCATGGAACGCTAGATCATGTCCAGGGTTTCTAGACATGCCATAGCTAACATAACTAGTGATTGCAAGTTCATGATGAGTCTCATCACTCGGAAGCCAATAGTGGCGACTTGTGAATGAGGGATCATACCCAGAGTGTGTAGGTATATCATGTGCATTGTGAAGGAGCGAACCTAGAGTGTGTAGGTATATAAGGTGAAGGATCATACACAGGAGTAGGATCTTCTTCCCCAACATCCTGAGGTGGAGAAGACAACTCAGGAATTTCATCTTCATGATCTCCCATCGTGTGTGAATTAATGTGAGAAGTAGTCCACCCAGACTGTCTATTTCTCTCTCCCAAAGGAGGAGGAGATGTGGAAGGTGAAAGTTCTACTAAACGATGAGAACGATGAGGTGCCACACCTGAATCCAAAATGACTCAAAAAATGAAAAATATTCTCTAATTATGCAAACCCTAAGAAAGCTAATGTGCACAGAGCATACACCAATATAATCTAAAGCCAATCACAAGTAAGCAATGGTAGGATATGTGAGCTCCCGAATGAAGCAGGTATGTCTCACCTAGGAGAGGCTTGAGACTCCCATACACAACAAGCAGAGGTTTGTAACCAATTATTGTGGCCCTTAGCTTCAATACATATAGCGACTGTGCGGTCCGACCCCAATCTACCCAGGACACCTGTGGAATAACCCCTGCAAAGTACCCCCTCGATAACCTAGGTAAGGCAAATAAGGTCACCTCAATATAATCAATGCTCAGGAAGACAGTCGCAGGTAGGATTGGCCATATGGGTAGGGTAGCAAATCCTGAAACTCTCAAAAGAGCCCCCAAATATGAATACAATCCTAGAAATATCTTCGATGCTACTCAGTTATGACTAGGGGTCATCCCAATCAATAACTGATCACACTGCCTCATGCTTAACTCCCTTGTAAGAGGAGGATCATGAGAAACACTAATTATATCAAGGAATTTCACACTCTCACCTAGACAAACACATACATGTTGTTGTTTAGTGGTCTTGGAGAATTTACTCACAATGAACTATTCTAAGACCCTAAAACCTAATCTTGTTGGTGTACCCTATCAAAAAAAATAGTGTAATCCATTTTAATTAAGCGTTGATTTTATTTTTCTTTATTACTTAAAAAATGTAGATGACCATGCAACCAATGGTGTTATGACGCAACTTGAAGTAAAATGCACACCTAACAATCAATGCAAATGCATTGAGTCGAATGAAAAACAGGGCATGCTACTACGTGAAATGAAAAATTTTCTTCAAATGACAAATGTAGTCATTCCTATATGAAAGCCTAACTAATACTTTAAGCAAACCTAGTGCAAGTACCATGCAAAGTGCAAAGTGTAATGCATAATGATGCAAAGAAGCAAATATTTTTGGATTTTTTGAATAAAAATGAGATACTAAAGCAACAGAATGATTCTACCACCCCCAGACTCTGCAAGCACAATAAAAAAGCACTCATGCAAAGTACTAAGGTAAAAGAAATCTAATGCACTAATCCCAAAACAAAAAATCGAAAATCAATGATAAGAACATTCTTAAAACAGAAATTTACCCTAAAAAAGGTGTCTCTGGTCAGAAATAGAAGTGTATACAGACTCTAGCAGTATCATAGGAGACTCAGCAATCATCGAAATTCACCCAGCAACAATCAATCTTCCTCTAAAAGGTATAAATCAAGTCATACGTGACTGTATCTAGAAAACCCACGTATGTACGTGGATATAGCAGTCAAAACCGTGTGTATATGTGACTATGAGTTAAAAAGTCGTGTACAGGAAGAAAAATGCATAAAAATGAAGGCAAGTAGATAAGCTGAGACAAAATTCACAACATTCAGACACTACCAGGTAAACATTCCCCCAGACCTGACTCATAAACAGATAAATAAGAGCAATTCAAGAACATTGAATGTCGATAAAAACCCCCAAAGGACAACTACTAGAAACTCCCCAACGGAGTTTCCAATTCTCTTACAGAGAGAAATTCCTATGGCTTGGGGTACCACACAGACATCTTGACTCCAGAAATCAATCTTTTCCTATATACAAGAGAAACCAAATATCTAACACTAAAGGATCTCGATTCGTACCTTATTCTAGATGGTTGATGTAGATCCCCATTGAGCTTTCCAACTCCAGCTTGAATTGATAAATTGCTTCCTCAACATTCAATAAACAAGACAAACATGCTATGTGTAATCGTGTTATACCTACTCTAGCATATATAATCATTAACATATAAGCATTTGAAATCATCCATGGATCAAATATTCATTCAAATACACATTATTGGAAAGGAAAAGATATTTCTATTAATATAAAATAGAGATTACAATAGAGACAACCTCTATCAGCACGTCTGTGAATCGGAGAAATTGAGTCCCCCAGTTGGGCCTCCACCACTTCAATCCTCCATCTCTTGATAGCAAGCTCACAAGAAAAAGGAAATCTTGGGAAGAACACAAAAGTTCTCTAAGGGACAAAGGGATGCAGACTCAAGTATAAGCTCCAGCAACAATGGACTATAGTTTTCTTGCTCTCAATTCCTCATGCCTTCAATGTATCCAAAGGGTTCCTTATATAGCTCTTCAATGGGGTAATGAAAGGTTGAATTTGAGCCATCTCAAGGAATATGGAAGGCCAGGAGATAAGTGAGTCGGATCCACATCAAGGAAAACTCCAAAATAATTTGGCCTTGTGCACACATCCTGATGTACGTGGTTTTATGGGTCAAACCCACGTATATACGCGATAAAGGGTTTAAAAGTCGTGTATAGAAATTTTTACCTATTTTTAGGGATGATCTTGGAAACACTAAAAGTACAAAAATGGTCCATGGGGTCTAAGGAGTCTGCAGAAGGACAGGGAAGGCCATAAAAGTGTGATTCACCATGTGTGGTAAAATCAGCTATAACAACAATCATAGAGAAGCCTTATATGAACTTTTGGTAGTATCCGGTAGTCCCCATAAATGATTTGATGTGAGATACAATTTTAGGAACCGACCATTTCATGATGGCCTTTACTTTGTATGAATTGGTTGAGATTCCATCCTTGGACACTACATGTCCGAGATACTGAATCTTATCTTTAACAAAATCATATTTATTGAATTTTGCATAAATTTGTTGTTCTCTTAGTACTTGCAAAACTATTCTTAAATGTTCTTTATGTTCTTGTTCGTTCTTAGAGTAGGTTAGTATGTCATCGATGAAGACATCCAAAAGCTTATCTAGGTAGTTTCTTAAGATGATGTTCATTAAACACATGAATGCAGTAGGTGCAATTGTCAACCCAAAAGGAATTACGACAAACTCATAGTGACCGTAGCGGGTCTTGGATGTTGTTTTAAAAATATCTTCATCTTTTATTCGTACTTGATGATAACCAGACCTTAAGTCTATCTTTGAAAATATAGTTTCTCTGTGGAATTGATCGAATAGATCATCTATATGGGGGAGTTGGTATCAGTTCTTAACATTCATTTTATTTAACTGTTGGCAATCTATACATAATCTTAATGTTATGTCCTTCTTCTTCACAAACAAGATCGGTGCTCCCCATGGAGGGACACTAGGTCGAATGTACTTCTTGTCGATTAGTTCTTGTAGTTGTGATTTCAGATTTGTAAGTTCTATTATATTCATTCAATGTGGATATTTCAATGGTGGTACTGATCCGGGTATCAGATCGATCGTGAAGTTAATGTATCTTTCTGGAGGAAGTCCAAGTACTTCTTCTGGAAAGATGTTTTCAAACTCTCTCAAGACTGGTATGTCCTCTAATTTATGTTTGTTATCATTTTCATTACCATTAATTATATAGACAACAAAAACTTTACATCCTTTTCTTACTGATATTTTCATTTGTAATGCAAATATATCTCTAATGGTCACCTTCCTAGGGATCCCTCTTACTTTTATATTGTTTCCATTATCATCAATACATGTAAAGGTTTTATCAAAACAGTTTAACACAAATTTATGTTCATCTAGCCAATCCAATCCTATTAATAAATCATAGGACCCTAAAGGTAGAATTATACATTAAAATGTGTAAGGAGGCCATTCTTTATTAATTTACAATTTCTAACAAGACTCAGTAACTTTCCATTTTGTACTTGTGGCTAATTGTGCTAGCCACTATTTGTCAAACTTTTCAGCTACCAATTTGCATAATTCAACTATTCTAGGTGATATATAGCTCAAGCTTGTGCCTATATCAATTAAAATAGAGATCGGTTGACTGTTTATCACACCTTCAATTTTGACCATAGAAGTATGGTGATATACTTGACAATTTTCCAATGCAATGCAGATTCTGGGCATGCTCCTAGCCATGTCCCCAACTTTGTCTACTTCCTGGATATAATGAACATTAAAATTATTTTTCCTTATTGGACAGTCTTTAAAGTAGTGTGGCCCTCCACGCTCCCAACATTTTAAGGGTTATTTTTGTGATTGGTTTTTATTAAGAACAATTGAAGGTTCTTTCACTGCACAATCTTGGGGTTTAAAGATTTTGTAAGTATGAACTTGATACCCTCTATAGTTATTTCCCATGTTTTTAAGGAACTTATTTTTTTTTTCTGGGATCAAAATTATTTGGCCTTCTATTCTTCCAAGCTGGTATATTTTCCATTTTATTCTTGTTTTGTTTGTAACAGAGGTTTTCCTTCCTCATCTCTTCCTCTAGCATCTTCATATTTCCATACTCAAACCATTCTTTGAACATGATGGGAAAACAACTGAAGAACCACTGTATTTTATATTTCTCATCAATTATATAAGAAACATAATGAAGTAGGCTTAAGAACTTACTGCAGAGATATTTCATCATCATGGCTCCTAACCTTATTTCATAAAATTCTTTTTCTTTTTCTTCATAATATTGTTCTGATAAGTACTTTATTTTAAATAGTTTTTTAAATGTTTTCCAAGTTACATATATCTCTGTAATCCCTTTAACTTTATTTATTTATTCCCACTATATTTATGCTTTTCTAGTCATATTATAGATGGTCATTTTAGCCTTTAACTCAACAGAGTAGTTGTCAGGGATGATTTTAAGGAACCATACTTATTTTAAAGTGTATAAATGTTGGCAAATATTACCAATTCTTAAAACACCAACTATAAAATGATTGGCGATATTTTTCAAAAAGTATTTTAATTTCCAAGGATTTTATATATCATTTATATAATAATTTGGTGATTTTTAGGGTGAAAAAATTCTACCCCATCAAAATTGGCTGAAATAGGGCTTCAAAAAATGCAAAATGGCGAATGTTTTTTGAGAGAAAAACATGGAAAAATAGCCCACTGGGCTAAAATTCGCCCCTAAAATTATCCATGGTAGTTGTATATTTGAAAATATTTTTCATTCCGGACAACTAGGATTATGCCTCTTCACCCTTCTCAATTTCCCCATTAAACATGGGTGGTTTAATTTTCTTAAAATCCCCATAGATTTCCTCATAGGGTATGTCTTTCTTTTCCTTTTTGTTATCATCACTTCTTTCGCTTGACTCCTTCTATTTTCTATGATGTTTAACTAACTCTTCACTTGAAGTTCCAGATTTATGGATGGAAAATAACTTTGTGGCCTTACGTTTGTAAGGTGTAGTTTTAGGAATTTCTTGTTTAGATTCCTTATTTTTGTCTTTTTCATCGTTATGATTTTTTCTTAACAAATAGCATTTAGTTCTTCCTAAGCCTTTAGAATTCGTTCGTTATCTTCATTAACTTTTCTCAGTTTAGATCTTAACTCCTTAACAATTGTTTTAGTTCATATTTATTATCTTGACTGTTGTTTAAGTCTACCCAAATTTCCCCGTCCCTTATGTTTTCCTCTTCACGATTTAAATGATTTTATGGGTGACATTATTCTTCTGCAAACATCTCAGCATCTGCCATGTTTCCTAAAAAATATAGTTATTCTCCTCTTTGCTGTTTGTAAGAGAATTTAACCAAAATAAAATAGAATTTAGTTTTCTAATTTCTGTAACAATTCTAGTGTTGGGACGATTTAGGTCGAGTGTTGTAACTATGCTCTGATATCATTATGTAACACACCACAAAAATCCATAAATAAATAAAAAAATATTATATATAACATATATCTAAGACACATTACTTAAGTCCTTACCTGTAACAGAGAATTATTGAACATTGAGAGCTTATTGCATATTCTTGGCATTTACTTGCTCGTTCAACCTTTCCCAATATCATAACCAATTTCTTTCATTTAGGCTTCGATTTATTTAACTATTTAATCTAGATTTTCTAAGTTACTGTTCTTTCCTCAAAGACCCTTTTGCAATGATCTTCCCGAAATGTGGATTGCATATTACGGAACATCATGCATCTCTTTATAAATTAACACTCTGCAATTGAACTTCCACAATGCAGATTGTGGATTACGTATTTTAACTCTTTATAAAATTAACCTCCCACAATTAACTTTCTACAATGTGGATTGCGGATTGCAGAACGTATTTTAACCCTTTTATAAATTAACCCTGTGCAATTAGCTTTCCGCAATGTGGATTGCAGATTGTAAAACACATTTTAACTCTTTATAAATTAACTTTTTGCAATTAACTTTCTGCAATGTGGATTGTGGAGATCACTTTAACTCTTTATAAATTAACCTCTCGCAATTATCTTTTGACAATGCCGATTTTGGGTTGCGTAATTTGCTTTATCTCTTTATAAATTAACCCTCCATAATTGGCCTTCTACAATGCAAATTGTGGAACGCATTTTAAATATTTATAATTTAACCTTCACAATTTCCCTTCTGCGAATTACGAATTGAAGAACACATTTTAACTCTTTATAAATTAACCTCCCACAATTAGCTTTCCCCAATGCATATTGTGGATTGTAGAATTCACTTTAACTCTTTATAAATTAACCCTTCGCAATTGGCCTTCCATAATGCGAACTATGGGTTACTGAACGCATTTTAACTCTTTATAAATTAACCTACCGTAATTAGTTTTCTGCAATGCAGATTGCCGATTGTAGAATGCACTTTAAATCTTTATAAATTAACCTCCCGTAATTAGATTTCTGCAATGCGGATTATGGAACACACTTTAACTATTTCTAAGTTAACCCTCTACAATTGGCGTTCTACATTGCAGATTGCAGATTGCAAAATGTATTTTTAACTTGTTATAATTCATCCCTCCGCATTTGACCTTCCGCAATGCAGAGTGCAGAATGCATTTTCCCTTTTTAACACTTTTAAGGATTAACCTCCCGCAATTCACCTTCTACAATTAAACTAAAGGTTTTCAACTGTGGTTTTGTATGTGTTTATTTTGGGTTTTAAGTGTTTGGATAAATTACAGGAGGAAATACCACGATCTTTGTAAGTGATGAGATCTAATGCATAAAAGAGTCAAGGATCTTCCTATGAATAATCCGTGGAATCCACATGGTGGACTTACGACCCTACAATTACAGTATCTGTTAGGTTTCAAAACTCGACCCTTAAGGTCTGATATATCTTGAAGAAAAACAAGATTTAGCATACTAAATTTCCTTGTGTTTTGACTGGTTGTATCCAATAATTCTTGTTATAAAGATTGATGAGATCTATAAGATATCATTAAGAGAACAATAATGCATGTAATGTGTATAACTACCCAGATATTGGAAGTATATATTTAACTTGTAGTTATATTTATTACATACCTTGAAGGGATTCAATCATGTGACCTTTACATTGCTATTCAATGTGTGGAGACATGGTTCGGTTTGATTTGGGGTTTGTAAAATCAATAGAGCTACAGGTTATCTATTTCCTGTAACATTTTCTTTCCTTTATTCATGATTTAATAAGAATATATCTATGCAGCATTAAGTTGATATCTATGCTTCTCAATCCAACAACAAAGCTTCTAGTAATGAGAAAGTCATCCACATACAATACAACTAGAAGAAAGAACCCCTCCTTCTTCTTCATGTAGGAATTGCAATCATATTGGCACCTTTCAAACTTTTGAGAGATGAGGAAGGCATCCATCTTGGTGTACCATGCCCTTGTGGCTTGTTTGAGTCCATATAGTGATTTCCTCAGTCTACAAACTAAGGAAGGATCATCAATAAACCCCTCAGGTTGTTTCATATATATATCCTCCTCCAAATCACCATGGAGGAAGGCACTCTTCACATCCATGTGGTGTATTTCCCATCTCTTGGAAGCAACAATGGCCAATACCAGCCTGATGGAGTCCATTATAGATACTAGAGCAAATGTCTCATTCTAGTCCAAGCCTTATACCTTAGAATACCATTTTTCCACCAGACGAGCCTTGTACTTGGTTGTGGTCCCATCAACAGCTATTTTGGTTTTGTAGATCCATTTGCACTATAGCAACTTCCTTCCTGGAGGTAAGGGGACAAGTTCCTAGGTCTAGTTTTCATGTAGTGAATCAAACTCCTCATCCATGGCTTCCTTCCATATAGGATCATGGAAATTCTCCCTGAAGGATTGATGATCTAACCCAAGCATCATAAAACACCTCTCAACAAGAAGAGGATCCATGTGAGATAGTGCTGCACTCTCCTTCTAATACTAGGACCTTGTTCTTATTTTGTCATCTGGATCCCTACCACCATCTCCAGCTGCTTCTATTAGCTACTTATCCCATTTAGGCTGCTGGAATCAAGTAGATGCTAGATCTAGATATAGATCCCTTTGAGTTGTAAGCTCAATGTTTGGATCATACTGGGATGACTCCTATTCTAAATCTGAATAAAAATATTAGGATTTTGAAATTGAAATTGCAATAGGAAGTGAAGGAATGTTTATACCTTCATCAAATTCAAATGGAAGCTATGATGATGATGGAACTGAGAATGGCATGAAGTGAGAGAAATAGTATGCCTTGGAGGCAAGATTAGAGATTCCTTTCGCTACAATATCCCCAGTTGAGATATTGGTGATCTCTACTGAGTCAGGTTCAAACAATACTTTCTTTGGTGAGCCAGTATGGGTCATCTGATAAACATATAACAGACTAGCTACAAGTGAGGGAACATATAGGACATCTTTGAACACACCATGCTTCATTCTGATGGTGCCCTTTCTGGCTGCTAGAATTTGGGAATCATATTCCATGTGAATATTGGGCCCTTCTTTGACATTGAGAGAGGATAAGAGATTATAGGAGGAAACCATGTGGTTGGAGGCTCCAGAATCAATCAAATAGGCTATAGACTGAGGTGGTCTTGCTTTCAAAGCATGACATCTTTCATATCCATTATCAGATTGTTTTTCTCTTTGAATGTTATGCTGCTTGAGAAGAGCATACATTTCATCAAGTTCCTTCCTTATACAATGATCTCAAGGTGATACCATTTTTCACAATAAGGACATAATTTTTTCCCAAATTTCTTCTTCTTAGAGCTAGAGGCCCTTTCAGAAGCTTTCTAATTTTGTTTAGGATTCGAATCAGATGCCTTTGGCTCCTTCTTATTTTATTTCCACTTTGATTATGCTTTGGAAGAGTTAGTAACCAATAGAGATTGATCTTTGGAAGTATGGATGACTCCCATTCAAATCAATTTGTTTTCCTCCTTGATTAACGACTCGAAAAATGAATCTAAATAAGGAAGCTTCCAATCTGGAAAGATTTCCCGCTTGGAATGAAACATAGAGACATATACAGAGTACTTAGGACCTAGTTTGCTGAGTATGGAAAGGACATTCATCTCATCCTTCTGCTCTATCCTGCATTGTCTTCATTGGAGCACTAGAGATTTGAATTTGGAGAATAATTTCTCAATAGTATCGAAACTGTTGGGATGTAAAGATACCAACTCATTCTCTAGAATGTGTCCCCGAAGCTCATATTGTTTTTTAAACAAGCTATCAATATTATCCCAGGATTCTTTGGGAGTCTTTAATCCTTCTAGATGAAAGAGAAGATCTCTGGAAATATAAGTACAGAAGTACCTAAATGCTTCATCACAATGGCTTAGAAACTTGTTCCACTCTACCGGATGATGAGGATCAGACTCCCATATATGTATGATCCTTTAGTAGCCATGCGCATATCAATCTGCCAATCAAGGTAATTGGAATTTGTAAGGATCCATGGTTCAGGAGTTTGAGAACTCATAATTGCTCTAGTTGGAAGATTGCAATACTTGTCTCAAGCTACGTAGCACCTATCAATTTCACTGCAATAACACACTAAAACATATGAACTATTAGAATCATTCTTTTCCTCCTGGCATAAACATGTTTTTAGGGTTCATCACACCCTCTCTGCTACTCTGAATGAATCTAGAGCTAGCAAATTTTCATAGGGTACTTCTGTGGAAACCCATCTACTTTTGATTTTCGATGCGGAGAAACAAGCATGAAACCTACTTGAGAAGGATTTGATACCATATTACAATTTGAATTCCATTTATATCTTCAGGCAGAGAGTTCTGATAATGTTTGCAGCAATTGAATGGAGAATGAAAATACAAACTAAGCAAAACAAAACACACAGGAAATGGACAAGTACTGCTCAAGAATTTACATAGGTAGAATTCAAATGCATGGGAAACCAATTCGAATCCTCCAAGTGGATATGACTGTATCTAACTGAATCTCTAACTCAAGGTCTCACAATCAATATCAGAGTTGAAATAGACAACTCCCTGATGACCAATAACTCCAACAAGTAGTAAAAACTAGTTAACTCAATGCAACTGAGTGTGGCGGGTAGGAAAAGTGCTCCTCCCCATGCAACCATGCATTATCCATGCATTGGTAGCGCTAGATTAACTGACATAGAAGTGACTGATTGTAACTGGGGGATAACTAAGACCAACTAGTACTAACACCAATTAACTGAAGTAGGTTGGTGCTGGACTCCCACTGGATCCTAAAATGTATGGATTTTTCTAGGAGGCACCCTAACTAATGCATGCACATGTAGTAAATGGAAGTTAGCCTCTAGTAATGCTCCCCACACTTCAATTACTGGTACATGTGTCCCAATTGGGCCAAGTGGACCCAATTGTATTAGTGGACCTAATTAATTAATTGAGCTTCATAAGTTAGGATAATTAATTTAATATAAGGTATGAGCAAGGGAGGATAAATAATCCTAACACTCTCTCAATGTCTTCTGCCACTTGTATTTTCCTCTTGTGTGTCAGCAAACACACTTTAACAACTATCTCCACTTCCCCAATCCTAACACTCTCTCAATGTCTTCTTCCACTTGTCTTTTCCTCTCGTGTGTCAGCAAACACACTTCAACAACTATCTCCACTACCCCCCCTTCAACATATTTTATTAAATAAAAATGTTTTTACTACAAATGTTTTATTCTTTACTTTCTTGTCAAAAATAAAAAAAATAATAAATTATTTTTTAGCATAATTAATAATAATTATTAATTCACGGGGTATTACACTCTCTGTATTCTCTCTCTCTCTCTCTCTCTCTCTCTCTCT